>AWOL01S0030594.1:0-122547 GCA_000715115.1 Nicotiana otophora
CATCACATGCATGACCATCCATCCACACAGTAAAGAGTAAGAAGAGGAAAATCACC
This sequence comes from Nicotiana otophora, assembly GCA_000715115.1. NCBI lineage: Eukaryota > Viridiplantae > Streptophyta > Magnoliopsida > Solanales > Solanaceae > Nicotiana > Nicotiana otophora. Next base: position 57 of record AWOL01S0030594.1, read on the forward strand.
ATAGTTGTCGGACCAGAGTCCTCCTCACAGGCAGCACTGCCTGAGGGACCATTTGGGATGCTGCACTCCCAGCTTGTCTCCATTCGTGACTTAGTGTCACAACTCCCTAGTGGACCCTCACACTCCCAGCCTAGGCCTAATTATTGTACTAAAGAAGAAAAGAAGACATACCTAGAGGCCCAGAAAAAGTAGGAAGAGTACCACAATGTTAGACTCTATTACAGATGATGTAAAGCCACATCTTGGCCTCAGTTGTGAAGTCGCTGGATTTTAAACCCTTTCTCTTGTTGGCTCACTTTGCTCTCTTGTTTGTGGGATAGATTTTAGAAGCTAGCCAATCTCCGTTTGAGCAATGATACTTATCCCGTACCAGCTCAAGTGGATGGACCGGAAGTCCTAAAACATCTTTGATCTACTAAGTTCCAAACCTCACCATTTTGCCTCTTATGGTGAGTTGTGGGTCGTTGAAGTTTGTACGCTTAGGATTTGCATAAAATTCACAAACCCACTCCTCATTGGCCTCACATGGAGTAGGCATGAAACAAGACCAACCGGTGGTCTATAGATGGCCATAACATCTAGAAGTAGCTCGACCAATTTATCCTTGGAAATTAACTTTTTAAGTACGGCCTTCTTTGTAAGAAGGTTGTGGTAATATCGGCGATGACAATCAGTAGACATGAAATCAGTGTCAAATTTTTCATCAACAACCTGTTCCGCAATATCATGATTAAGTGTCGCATTTTCATTTGTGTTTGGGTCTATTTTTGAAGCTTAAAGTACCTAAAAAATCAAAACCTAGTTAGTCGGGCATTATAATCAAGTTGAGAAATTTAAACCAATGCAATTACGCCAAAGAATCAAGTCAAACGGGCCCAGCAAGCCAAAGTTGCAGCGCTACTATGTTTGCAAAAACTGTCTAGTCACCGCTCCTACGTAAAAATCATCGCAAGTGCGGTCCCACTTCTGCATAATTTCTTTCGCTTCTGCGAACTTTCACAGGTCACCAAAAATTGCACCTGCACAAAAGGCATCGCAGGTGCGAGGCGCATCTGCGGCCCTTTTTCCTCTTCTGCGGTGTTCATCAGGGGTTTCAAAAACTTAGAAACTGTCGACTTTTTTCACTTCCAAACATGATTTTTGAATACAATTTACACTCAAGACTTCTAAATTAGTGCACTATATGATTATACGACTTGATTAAATCTGATTTTAAGGCACTTCGCAACCAAATTTCTCTTATACAAATTATCGAATATTTAACGAGCAAAGAGAGGACATGCTTCTTTAAACTAATTAGTTACTCAGATTTCCTCGAATGTGTTTCAACAATAATAGCACACAATCGTACACTCTCAACCAATTTCCTCACCCCTAATATCAACACTAATCAAGATGGGGGGGAAATGGGACTGTGGGAAATGAATGTGGAGAATAAGTGAAGAAGAAGAAGAAGAAGAAGAAAATCAAAGAGAGAGCAGCTGAGAGAGGGACGAGCACGATTACCTGATTGTCTTGTGTGAGAGTAGTAGAAATCGATAGCAATGAGAGGTAGAGTAGCAGTTATGGGAGAGATAGAGGAGTTAGAGTTTGGGGGGAGAGGGTTTAGGGTGTTACATTTTGAATAGAGGGATTTGTTCTTCAAACATACCTGACAGGCCGCTTCTGTGCGATTTTGACTGCTTCTGCGACTACACTTTTGCAACTGAGGAAACGCTTCTATAACGAATCTGCATCAGTGCTTCATTTTGCGCTTCTGCGAGACCGCACCTGCAACTAATGTTTGCGGTTGCACCAGATGACCGATGCACAGACTGGGCAGCCACTACTTTGGTTCACTCCAACACCTCAAACTCCTCAATTCAACTCCAAAAAATCTAAAACATTGAAGATTAGTCAAAAATAATATAATAAACTATTCTAAAAAAGAAAGTTTCAAAAACGTCTTCAAAATTTTAAAAATGACTAAAAAGCTTAAAACGATGGGTTGCCTCCCACCAAGCGCTGTATTTAACGTCATGGCACGATGGAAGTCAACTTTACCACTTTTCTCTCCACTTGGAGGATATGAATTGGTCATTTAACGTCGTGGCACGACGCAAGTCAACTTTATCACTTTTCTCTCCACTTGTGACCACGAGCGATGGGGGTGGTAAGCAGATGAAAAAGCCAAACTTTAATTTCTTTGGTTTATATTTTCTGGCTTTCATGTGAGGAATGTCATTTTGCATTCTTGTGCCTTCGAATTGTAAAATGTATGGCCTTTGCCATAACTCTTCGCAATCCCTCATTGGTTCGTGTAGTTCAATTCCCATATCATCACACAACTCCAATGTTGAGAAATGCTTGGAATATGGCATCAAGTCTCCAAATTGCAATTGTTTCCGAATTTTAACATTCACTTTTTCCCTCGAACTAGAGTCAAATTCAACCATATTTTCCATTATACTGGTTAACTCTAATTCTATATTGTTCTCGGCATCACCGACAAGTATGGAGTCGGTTGGCGAAAGATCAATTCTTGATTCCTCAAAATAAATCTCACTTCCTTTCTCGAAGTTGGACTCTTCTTGAACTCTTTCCACACTCTCAAGTTGGTGGGCATAATGAGTCTCAACCAATATTTTCATTTGAACTTCCAGAGTGCGGATATTCTTATTATTTTGAGTTAGTAATTGTTTCAAGTTATCAAATGCCAAGTTGTGCTTCTCCTCGTTTTCAAGAATGGCCTCCAACATGAGCATCATCCTCTCATTTTGAGCATTTAAAAGTTCTTCTTGGTTTTGATCAAGTGCCAAATAAGGATTTTCGGCTTCAACCTCTAAGAAAGGTTCTTGGCTATTTCCGAGGCTTTTTGGACCTCTAAAGCTTCAAGCATTTCTCTTATTTGTAAGTTCAACCTTTCAAGCGCCAAATCATTTTGGAGACTATTTTTCAAAAGCTCCTCCAAGGAATTTTGCTATTTGTTTCCTCCTTCAAGTAGGCATTCCATCATGAGCTTGAACTCTCCATTTTGACCATGCTCAATTTCTTCCACATCCTTATCCCTATACTTGTCATCACAAAAAGTAGAATCATCATAGTGGGGGTTCGGGAAGGGAAGGACAAATAATCACAATTAGCCCAATGGCCATTTTGACCACCACACTTATCACATATACTCCACTCATAGGTTTGAGATTGTGCGCATAATCTGCCCCCGAGAGTATTTAAACGATTTTGCCAAGAGTGTGGTCCTCCACAATAAGGACAAGGGTCATCAAAGTATGAACAACCACCATCCAACCAATTTTTATTATGCGATGTCATTTTTCGAAACCAAAAACAATAAACAAGAAACAAACAACAAAACAACAAGAAAAATAAACAAAGATAAAAAAAATAATTATACAAATATTCACAAGTTTGAACCAAATCATGTACGCTTATTTCTCAAACAACCTAAATATGCCTAATTATTCCCCGACAACGGCGCCAATTTTGATGACGTCCAAATCCTCTACTAAAAAGTAAATGAACACGGTCGCATACAATATAATATACCCAACTATGAGTCGGGGTCGAATCCCACAGAGAGCAATATGAAGGCGATTAGGCGTGTAAGAGAATTATCACTTATTATGCTAAGTCAAACACTTAGAAAGGTTTTGAGAAAATATTTATAACTAATTGCGAAAATATTAACTAACCTAGAAAGCAAGTAAAATGATCAATGGCTACAAGCATGGATGCAATGGGAATTATACTCAAGTAATGATCCAATGTATTTCACGATTTTACAAATATAGCAATAGCCATAAGTTCGACAGAGTACCAAGCGAAGAACAACAGTAGACCTATAGATTCCCAGAGGAACAGCTTGTCATAGTTCTATATATGTTCACAAAGTGAGACCTAAAGATTGTCTAATAGCTAGAGGAAAAAGGAGAGAAGAGTAGCATAGGCATAATTACAAGGTCAGAGTCGTACTGACTGCATGAAAGAAGGTAGCAACAATTACGAGATTGGAAGAATTCCGATCACAAGTTGTGGTGTGTGAAAGAGACCTAAAGAGGGGAATGTCCTAGCCTTTGGATTAATTTACAGAACAATTGCCTATATGAAAAGGACAATATTGAAGTATGCATAAAAGATATAGGTTATGATACTGATAGGCGCAACAGTCAACATTCGAGAAAGAATATTCCAAGGGGGGAATGATGTTACACCCCATATTTTCGTACGTGAGAGTACGTCGTAAATCAATTGATGTAAGCTCAAAAATGAGATCGTCTTTGAAAGTACATAAAGTATATTAATCATGTTACCTTGCAGGTTACAAATTTTTAAGATCATGGATAACAAGTACCAAGAGGGTTGGAAGGCTTAGAAGCTAAACAAATTGAAGAAAATAAGTTTCATCGAAAGTCGACAAGTTCGGAATATTATAACATGTACTTTTGGGGTGATACTATGGTAATTAACATGATAAGGAGGTTATGTTATGAGTTATTTTAGTCGTATGATAGTCACGTATTACATTTTGAAGTCAAGCGAGTTGTGGAACAAAAGTTGGCAATGGTCATCACAAGTTACATTCATAAATGTGCTGAAAATTAGGTCAAATATAGCTGAGATTTTCTCCCAATATACTTGGAATTAATGGATGACCCACATTTAAAATTGAATATATATAAGTGTAATTTCTAACGTACTAATCCGTTCATCCATATTGGCATTTTTGCGAGACCGCTCAAGCAGCTCCCAATGGGACCCATTTAGGCGGTGGTTGACCTACTTCACTTTATAAACGATTTGGACGCCTAGTTTTGGCTCATTTTCGACTCAACTTCTTCTCCAAACTTCTCCTAACCCTCCTAAATAGATAAGATAAGGGTTTGAAGTGATTCCAAAGTGATTACACCATATTTGAACATCAAAAGTTAATTCTATTGAAGAACAACACCTCTTTGAGGTTGTGTTGTCATTGAGAATAGTTGTGGGCTGTGTTTGGCTGAAAATTCAAGTGGTTGCTGCTGGTTTAGGTATTTATAATACTCTAGTACATGTTCTGGAAGTTGTTTATATGTTGGTTGCATTATTTGAGCAAGATACTATAAGAGAAGACTTAAAATAGTTTGAGATGTTATTGTTCTTAATGGATTGTTTTGGGAAGGTTGTTTCCATGAACTTTAAATTGTTGGAAACCTTGGAAAATGAATTTTTTATTCTATTATTTTAATGAATATATTGTCTACATGTCGAACTTGCTATTGGTATTATGAATAAGAAGATAAATGACAATATAACAATGAAAAGTTGTACTTGTTGTTGTTGTTGTTGGATTGTTGAGTTGTTTGAGTGTAGATTAGGTGATCAATAGGAGGTTGGAAATCCTCCGATTGTACTTGGTTTCATGCTGAACATGTTTTTAAGTTAACTGATGTATGATAATGGTGTTGAAGGGCGCTAAAGGGATTCAATCCGAGCTTGCCGCTCATCGTGATATGTTGATGACTTGTTAATGAGTTATTTTAGACCCTATTGTTGATGTTGTTCTTATTGTATTGCTCTGGTTGTTTTTGTTGGTATATTATATTGGAGGAGGCCCTTGTTACGGGGGAGATACTGCCCAAATGTACATAAACGAGCTACTAGTTTAAGTTACGGACTTTGCCTTTACTCAGCATTGATTTTGAATCTCCTTCCGCTATGGTAGATTGAGTTGAGTTGTTTGAAAAGTTTCTTGGAAGGTATTAAGGACTCAATGGGGTTTAGGTATGTTAAGGCTATCCCTTGTTTCCTTTTGTCATGATCCATATGATACAAACGAAACGAGCAAACACACAACTTTCATAAATGACTCTATTCATAGAAGTACTAGGAGTGCGTCCCTAAGTTCTTGATTTCCCATGTGTCCTGTTAGTATATCATCTAATCATGGGTCTCAGATAATACATAAGTGATAAAGTTTATTTCGTGATATTAACCGAAGGCATATTGATCTTATGACATCCCGAGAGATATTATTGACTTACCTCTTATGCATTGCATTCATTTATACATGTATATTGACCCATGACCAGATAGCGTTATATACGTGTATATTATATGTATATGGGGTATGGTTAAAGGTTATGGCGTTATATACGCACCACCACCTGATCAGTTGGTATACGTTGATTATTTCACCCACAGAAGCCGAGATATGATGGGATGCCCTCAAAGGCTTGATGATGTTATGTACGCATATACCTATGCATGATATGACACTTATACACATATGCATGACATTATAAATGTTTCATGATTCATAGAGCTATTCAGACTTACAGGTTGAGTTCTTTACTCCATGTGTTCTTTTATGTCTTTTATATACTATTTTTATGCCTTACATACTCGGTACATTATTCATATTGACGTCCCTTTTGCCTGGAGATGCTGTATTTCATGCCCGCAGGTCCCGATAGATAGGTTGACAGTCCTTCTAGTAGGCTATCAACTCAGCGGAAGGTATTGTTGCACTCCATTTGCTCCGGAATTGCCTATTTCGTCAGTGTGCTTTGGACATGTATAGATTGGTATGGCAGGGCCCTGTCCCAGCCTTTATGACGTTTATGTACTCTTAAAGACTTGTAGATGTATGTCATGTATATGGATGATTGTATGGCCTTATCGGCATATGTTTTGAGTGTACAAATGATCGTGTTGGCCTTATAGGCCCATATGTCACATGTATAAGTTTGTATTCCATGTTGGGTTGTCCTATGTCGAGTATTCTCATATGTTTTAATCTGGTTATCTCATGACGGCCCTTCTGTCCCACTTTCCCATGATGGTATGATAAGAAAGGTATGTTATGTTGGTACTCGGTTGAGTAAGGCACCGGATGCCCGTCGTGGCCCTGCGATTTAGGTAGTGACATGATCATTTCCCAAAAGACCCAGTTCCCACACTAACACACAATATCAACCTCTACCGGCTACAACAGCTCCAGCATATACTCACAAGGTACAACAACACGACGTAACACATCACACATATGCCCAAAACAACAACTCTTGCCACAATAGTTGCCCATCATCAAGTCCAGCACCGGCAATTAACATCATAATAGCTAGAAATATATTCCAAACTCTCACAACACTGACAACGATGCAATAAACATGAAGACTTCATAACCATTCACCCGAATCAATAAGTCACATCTAACGCCACCTGGGCACACACCTCGCTTGTTAAAACCCAATAAGCACAACGCGAATGTGACTGAATATGCAAGGAGAAACACATGAGAGAACTATAAAACAAGCCCGACAGGCACAACTCCACATCAGTACCATACTACGAATCGATTCTACAAGGGATAATCAGAACATATGAACTAACCACAAGGATCTCATCCTAATATAATCCCACGTGGCACGTAGCTGGTTCAAACATATCAAACCATATGAAAAATGCGAGGATCCCATCCTCAGCTCTGAATGACAAGTAGGAGATACATCATACCAACCGAACCCTTCCAATAAATCAATTATGTGAAACAAAATCACAACATGTAATGAACTCCCCATACTAGTAGAGCATCTAAATCACAAATCGTAGCCAAACCATCCAGAAATCACATCCAAACCTATTGTAATGAGTAACAGAAAGTCACTTCTAGTATCATAGCGCTCAATAGTGAACAAAACAAAACGATAGATGCGGGCTACCACTATAGAATCTCCCAACATGGGTAAACACATAAGCAGAGTACAAAATCACGAAACTCGCCCATATGTGAAAGGATAGGAGGACTCACCCCGATACACAGAACAGATTCAAAATAATAATGATGCTCCTCTATAACAAATCAAAACCATACCTGTAACGACACCATCTGGTGCAGCGGCCTCAGCCATACCATAGAAAGCATATTAGTGGGCCGGGCTTCCCCCTCTAGGACACCCTCTACTCGCCTGTCCTCCACCCCTAACTGGCTGTGCAGGTGGAGTAGCAAATGGAACGAAGCCCATAGCCTGCATGACCTGATGAAATCCACCTCTCCCGAGTCTGGGACAATATCTCATAATGTGCCTAGTATCACCACACTCATACCAACTCCTCTGCAGGCATGGTTACTCGTACTGAGTCTGTGCCGGATAACTGGAATAACCTCTATAGGAACCCCGTGCCGGTGGTGCACTAAAAGATGACTTCCCCACATTGGTACCCTGACTAACTGAAGCACTACGAGTATTCTGAAGTGTGAACTAAACTGGCCGACTGCCTGAGACTCCGCCATGATGGGTCACAGCTAAAGAGTAGAATCCACTAAAACCTCCAAAACATCTAGACCTCTTGGTCTCCTTAGCCTCACTCTCCTCACCCCGAATAGACTCTAACATCCTAGCAATCTCCACCACCTACTAAAATGGGGTATCAGTCTACAACTTCCGAGCCGAGCAGAATCTAATATCATAACTGAGCCCTTCAATGAATCTGCGGACTCACTCTCTGACTGTATCAACCAAAGTAGGTGCATGACGGGATAAATCACTGAACTTGATGGAATATTTTTACACCATCATGGTACCCTGACGCAACTGCTCAAACTCTGCGCCTCATGCATCTCGAAGGGTCTAGGGAACAAATTCTCTCAAGAACATCTCTGAAAACTGAGTCCATAAAAGTGAAGCTGCATCGACTGGGCTACCCTCCACGTAAACCCGCCACCATTGATAGGCTGCTCCTAACAGCTGGAATGTAGTAAAAACAACCCCGCTCGCCTCCACAATACCCATGGTGGTAAGAATACCGTGGCACCCCTCTAGAAAATCACATGCATCCTCTGAAGCCAAACCACTAAAAGTAGGAGGGTGATACTTCTTGAATCTTGCAAGTCTAAGTTGCTCCTCCTCTGATGCCCTTGGCCTAACCTTAGGCTGAACCGGAATAACAGGTTGTACCGGCACCACACCGGGAACCTGACCAATGTGAGCCCGCTGCTCTGGAGTACTGGCGCTGAGAGTCTAAGCTCCTCCCCCAATCTGTGAATTAGCTGGTGCAACGAAGATCAATCCCGTCTGAGCCAATGTACCAAACATACGCAGGAATTGCGCTAAAGTCTCCTGAAGTCCGGGGGTAACAACAGGTGCCTCTGGTGCCTGTCCCTCAACCGGAGCTACAGGCGGCTCCTCAACTGCTGCTCTGACAGGTGCTCAAGCTGCGGCGCGTGTCCCTCCTCGGCCTATCGCGGCTCTAGCAGAGGGCGCGGGTATCTGCTCAACTGATCCAGTAGTGCGTGTCTTCACCATCTTTGAGAGAATAGAGATACCAAGGCTCAAAGTTCGAAATCAACAAATCCGCACGACATGAATGAAAGAAGTGGAGATTTTTCCTAATAGTTCTGTAGCCTCTCGAAGATAAATACAGACGTCTTTGTACCGCTCCGCATGCCTCTACTAAACTCACTTATGAATCGTAACACCTATGAACCTAGAGCTCTGATACCAACTAGTCACGACCCCAATTGTCCTCTGTAGGATGTCGTGATGGCACCTAGTCCTTAAGACTATGTAAGCCTAACACTTATTGATTTAATAGCAAAATTCAACCAACAATTATTAAATTTAAAATAGAAATTTCTATACAAAGCCAACAATCCCAAAACCGATAATACAAGTCATAAGCTCTACTGAGTTAACTAGAAAATTTCTAAGTACAATTGTTCTGGAATAGAGATGAACTATACAAAAATAACTTTCGAAGGTGACTCTAAGGCCTGCGAATGCAATGGCAGGTATACCTTGAAGTCTCCACAATAGTATCTGCTCTGCTATCTAACAACCAACAAACTCCGAAGTACCTGGATCTGCACAAATATATGCAGAAGTATAGTATGAGTACACCACGGTCGGTACCTAGTAAGTATCAAGACTAACCTCGGTAGAGTAGTGATGAGGTACAAGTCAAGACACTCACTAGACAAAATAACATGTGTAGTATAGAAGTATAAAACTAATAATGGAAAGCGGGAATCAGTAAATGGCAACAAGAACCAACAAATGATATAAACAGTAAAGCAATAAGAACACCGTGAAGTATCATTAAAACCAAATAAGGAAACACAAAGGACAATCAATTAATCAAGTCGTTCTAACACAAGTTTCACAACGAAATCACTTTGTGGTACTTCATCTCATAGTCACAAGTCATGGGTCTCAACCCACCATCATATACTCACGGTGCCCATATCTCGCATCAAGACCGCATGGACAACTAGTGTGTCAAAATCTCAATACGCCCGACATGATCATAGGCTCACAGTCACGATCCGTGTGGTATGATCATAGGCTCACAATCACAATCCGTCCGGCATGGTCACAGGCTCAATAATCATAATCCGTCCGGTATGATCACAGGCTCCCAATTATAATCCGCCCGACATGCTCAGAGGCTCAATATAAACATGGAAATAGATAATACAAGAACATATGGGCATGATCAATAAATGTCAAGTTTCATATGCCTGAGCTAGTATTAGTGGCATGCTACGGTGTATGCTTGTGCGAGTGTACTACTGCAGCCCAAGTCAACAAGTAATATCAAAGACATCGAATAGCTCATCGAAACAATAAAACAAGTCACGCAAGGTATATGACAAACACAAGGGAAAGCACATCAACACACGAAAATTACCAATACAATGTCTCCAACCATCACACATCATCCCTGACATTGCCACCCTTATATCTCTGATAGCCACCCGTATCACTCCGCCTTGACATTATCATTAGCCACCCTTATCTCTCATTTAGCCACCCGTATCACTCCGCCCTGACATTGTCACTAGCCACCCTTATCTCTCATATAGCCACCCGTATCACTCTATATAATAACCACCTTTATCGCTCCGCCCAGACAATAACACAATAGCCACACATATTACTTCGTACATTCAACAACGGTGGGATACCACCCTTATGCCCCGCATAACAACAATGGTGAAATGCCACCCTTATACTTCGCATAACAACAACGGTGAAATGACACCATTATACTCCGCATAACAATAACCAAACCACACAACAAATCACATGTGCTATCATCACCACAACACAACATATCAACTCGTATCACAAGTACCCGTAGGCCACAACCTTTCCAAAGATTCAACAATATCAATATTTTCACAACAAATAACCCATGACTCAACACAACGTATATAGAATCTTAATAACAAAATGAACGAAAAAGTGATTCAACAAGGAACAACACCCCTTTTTAAACACAACTTCGATTAGAATAGATTAATGACTCTCGATAACTTCAATTCCAATTAATTGTTAGAGGATAACCTCGATAGTGATAGTACTTTCATGGAATGGAAAACTTCGGACTATAGTGTATGAATTAGGCTAACAATGATAGAGATGGCATGAACTAGTACTATATCTAAATGCATGAGAGCAACCCGGCAATAAAGGATATTATGTGACGACAATTTCAACAAAGAGTAGCTCCATAATAAAAGAAATCACATAATGACACAACGTGATAACAACTCCCAATAAAGCATATAAGAGCAAATTCGACAAGTAAAGAATGTGACATGTAACGATAACTTCAAATAAGGCATGTGATAGTAGACATGACGAATAAAAGATATAATGTATGCTAACAATTCCAAATAAGTGCATAAAAGATGCCTAAGAGTCTAGATCATTCAATTTCCATATATAAGCCCGAGTACATACTCGTCACTTTGCGTACACGGCTTTCACAAGACACAAATAGCACAAACGACTCAAGTCCTAAGGGGTAGTTCCTCCACACAAAGTTAGGCAAGATACTTACCTCAAAGATGCTAGACTAATACTCTAAAATGACCTTCTCGTATGAAACAACCTCCGGACGGCTCAAATCTAGCCAAAATAACTTAATATCATAAATATAAACCATAGAAAACTAATTATGGATAATAAAGATTCGATCTTTAATTAATACCAAAAGGTCAACCCAAAAGTCAACCCGGGCCCGCACCTCGGAACCCGACAAAATTTTTAAAATCTCAACACCCATTCCGATACGAGTCTAACCATACCAAAATTATTCAATTCCGACATCAAATCGGCCTTCAAATCATCATTTTATATTTTTGAAAGGTTTCACAAAAATTCCCATTTTCTCTCATTCAATTCACAAATTTAATGATAAGAATTATGGAATCATGAATTATAATAAATTTCGGGTGAAGAACGCTTACCACAATCCAACACATGAAAACCCCTGAAAAGCGCTTAAATCTGAGGTCTCTAGCTCAAAAGATGATAAATGGAACAAAACCCCCGATTTGGGAATTAATATCTGCTGCCTAGGCATTTGCACATCTTGATGGCGGAAATTCAAATGCGATCGCGAAGAAGAAACAACTACTTCCCAAAAATGCACTATGCGATCGCGAAAGAATGCATGCGATCGCGAAGAAGAAATAACAATGCTCCCACAAAAGCACTATGCGAACGCGAATAAAGGGATGCGAACGTGGTTCACAGTGACCTTTGCTTACGCCATCACGAACCGAACGATGCGAACTTGAAGAACAATACACATGGCCTCCCCAGCATGGTCGCCCACTACGCGATCATGAAATAACAAATGCAAACGCGATGAAGCAGAACTCACACGTAAGCGATCGCGTACCCTTCCATGCGAATGCGATTAAGGAAAAAAGGGTCACTCACAAAACAGCCTACGCGATCGCAGCTGGAACTTCCCGATCGCAAATAAGGACATCAGGCACTAGCAAATCAGTAGTCCAATAACATGGAGAAATAGCTCGTAGCCTATCTGAAATACACCCGAGGCCCCCAGGACCCCGTTAAAACATACCAACAAGTTTCATAACATAACGCGGACTTGCTCGAGGCCTCAAATCACATAAAACGATATCAAAACTTTGAATCGCACCTCAAATCGAACTTAATGAACTTATGAACTTCAACTTCTACAACTCGAGCCGAATCATATCAAATCAACTCGTAATGATATCAAATTTTGTATGCAAGTTTCCAATGACACAACGGAGCTATAACAACTCCCGAAATCAAAATCCGGACCCGATATCACCAAAGTCAACTCCCGGTCAAACCTTTTAACCTTTCAAGCCTTCAACTTTTTAATTTGCGCCGAAATGCATCAAATTAACCTACGGACCTTCAAATCCAAATTCGTTTACACGCCTAAGTCCAAAATCACCATAAGAAGCTATTGCAATCATCAAAATACCATTCGGAGTCATCTACCCAAAAGTCAAACTTCGGTCAACACATTTTTACTTAAACTTTTAAAACAAGAATTATTCTTCCAAATTAATTCCGAATCGCCCGAAATCTGAACTCGGCCACACACGCAAGTCATAATACATAATATGAAGTTGTTCGAGACCTTAAGGCACCGAACTAGGCGCTAATTTGCAAAATGATTGGTCGGGTCGTTACAAGAAAGAAAGAAAAAAAGAGTAAGGACATACGAATTTTATTCCATTTCTTGCAAGTTTAGATAACCAGATTCTAGTGATAAAATAAATTAAAGGAGGAAAGTTCAAACTGTAAAACACTCAAACAGTAGCGCGCTAAAGGATAAAGATGAGTAGTACCGTGAGAAAGTGAAGTATTTCAGCAACACTAAGTATCCTTAATGTTTGTGGTACTTGTTCATGGCCGATGTTGGCGTCAGGGACCTGATAAATATTAACACATTAGATAACAATACTTTTATATGATTAAACTTTCATTAAGAATGTCTAAAACATATGAAATTGAGTTACCTATTCACTTGAGGTGCCATTGATATTTTAAGGCATAGATTTATTAGAAGCATATTTGCGCATGAATTGTCTCATTTGGAGTAATTCTGATTGCATCTTCTCTTGATTTTGTTTCATCAGATTCATTTCTTCATTGTGTTTATCCTTTAACTCGGTTATCTTTTATTCTAATCTTTGTACAGCCTCATTAGACGAATCCTCCGCAATAATATTTCCTAAGGAAGATCCACTACCCTATAGAAAAGAAGGAGTTAGACCAAGTCCTAAACCACAAACATACCCACTTTTGTCATTTTCGAATACCTGGGAATACACATCGCCTTTCCAAGCAACATTGCGAGGAGGTTGGTCAGTAGAGCTCTCAATATTGCTCATCCTTTCATTTATCATTTCCTGGCCATATAATACATAATAAATCCAATTTGGAATTTATTTATTTGCTTTTAAGTTTCTTTCCTAAATATTTCACAATTTTGAAATTAAAAGAAAAAATAAATCTTACGATTGCCTTGGCCGAATTATCATCCAGTGGTCTGCCATCCTTATATTTTTTATGAGTTAATAAGAAAATTTGTATTCGTGTAGGCTCTATTCCATTTACAACCTAATACGATAAAATTGATATCATATATGCATGAAAAAAAGGATTTTAAAATATTATAGTTAGTAATATTTACAGGTTTACCTGCTCATCCATCAAGTTAGCAATACTTTTGGACCCTCCTGTGTGAGGCATCTTTTGATTGGCCCTATTATTTTCATTTGCTTGGGTACGCCTATAAATTATAAATAGAAATTTAGCATAACTAAAATCAACACTGAAAATAATCAATTAGGGGTATTGTAAATATTTGTTGATATCTTAGCTTTATCTGAATGCCAATAAGAGACAAGACCACTCCATTGATCCCTCGGTATGTGACTTGGTCTATTTTTCAACAAAGCGTCTTTAGTCTTAAATTTTCGTATATACTCCCTTTTAAATCGCACTTGTAATATTTTCATTTCTTTCTTAGTGACTTTAAGACATAAGCTTCTCCCCGTTTTGGGATAGAGAACTTCTTCGAAAAAATAAAGCCAACATTTAGAAGAAAACATCATGTATAAAAGATTGAGCTTGTTCATATAATAATAATAATAATAAGAAGAAGAAGAAGAAGAAGAAGAAGAACTACTCCATACCCGCACAAACTCCACCAATTTCTTATTTTCCTCCTTGTCAAAATTTCTCCAATCATCTGCATGTAGATGTGTTAATTCTAGAGTTTTCGCAATAATTCCTAAAAAGCTAGCAAGCTTTCGACTTTTTTCTCCAACATTTTGGTTACGATTATTAAACGGCATATCAACTATCTTCCCCAGAGGAAGTTTTCAAATATCTTTTAGTAAAGTGGGCCCACGAACCTTTCTTGGCGATGAATTACATAGAATGGAAGATTCGAAGGTCATCAAATGACAAAAACTTATATGGTGAAGCACCTGAGAGATGCTCTGAAATCTGTTACATAACAATATCATGATAAAACAACAGAAATCAAAAACAGTATATGTTTCAACACTAAATATATGCCAACAGGTAAGTGTTTCAAAAAATGTGGAGATGTTGAAGATTGTTTTCATCAATGCATCATCAATGCCAACAGGTAATTTTTTTACATCAATGCATCAATTAAGATTTTTTACAGTATATCTTGGTTTAGTTCTGATTAGTAGCAAAAGATCAAATACAAGTACAAATGAAGTAAATCTTAGATTTAAAAATCTTACAAACAAATGAACAAAACTACAAAACGCAAGACATCGAAACGAATCATGTATCATCATGTTTAAGGAAGTACAGCTTAAGATAAGCATTTTAGAACTACAAGAAAGCTGCATGGATTCGAAAATACTTTGGCAACAAAGAGCAAAGAAAGATTTCTCTCCTAAACAGATCCAATTAATGATTTATGTGAGACAGAAGATGGCGGAAGGGCAAACCCACTACACATCTTTAGGTTTACCCATGCATCCAACTTTCACAAGAAAAACCCACAGGAAGTTGCAACAAGAAAATACTTTTCCTTTGCAATTGTTCTAGTAAGTGGAAATAGCTAGTTACTTGCAATGAGAATCTTCATATTTCAATGCACTTAGCTGCTTTTTGAACACATAAAAATAAAATATGCTGGTTTTGTATCTATAAACACAAGTTATAATAAGGCTGAGACTGTTAACTGCAATGCATTTGAAATAAGCACTATGTGGCTAAATTGAAGTTCTACCAAGTAAATTGAAAACTTATCAACAGCTCTATCTAAGGTCAGTAGTTGGTACTCTTTCTTTGGAAAGAGGCAACTGGTCATTCGGGCGAAGGTGTACCTGTGGTGACATTTTCCCTTTTAATAGTCGAAATTCTATTTGGATCTTGTTTATGCATGTGGATTTTATATATCCTTATTTAGATGAATCAAACATTTTTATAACAGAAGAACAAAAAAGAACATCATAAGTTGCTCTGAACATGTAGCTTATATGCACACGTATACATATCTATATATATCTTTATATTCTTCTTTTAAGGAAGATCAGTTTATTTTAGAGCTAAAGCTTAAATATACATGCCCTTAAACTAAGTGTAGTAGTCCACAATCCTTGCTAAGATTTCTGGTTGTAAAGGTGCTAGACATTAGTGCCTACTGAACCTATATTTCATGCTTGACAGTGATCAAGCTTGCGTAATAATTGAAGATGTACTTATGGAGAAAAAGGAAAAACCAAGTGACCAAACATATGCTACAAGTGTAACATCAAGCTATTACCCAAGTTGGATCTGTGTGGTNACAGAAGATGGCGGAAGGGCAAACCCACTACACATCTTTAGGTTTACCCATGCATCCAACTTTCACAAGAAAAACCCACAGGAAGTTGCAACAAGAAAATACTTTTCCTTTGCAATTGTTCTAGTAAGTGGAAATAGCTAGTTACTTGCAATGAGAATCTTCATATTTCAATGCACTTAGCTGCTTTTTGAACACATAAAAATAAAATATGCTGGTTTTGTATCTATAAACACAAGTTATAATAAGGCTGAGACTGTTAACTGCAATGCATTTGAAATAAGCACTATGTGGCTAAATTGAAGTTCTACCAAGTAAATTGAAAACTTATCAACAGCTCTATCTAAGGTCAGTAGTTGGTACTCTTTCTTTGGAAAGAGGCAACTGGTCATTCGGGCGAAGGTGTACCTGTGGTGACATTTTCCCTTTTAATAGTCGAAATTCTATTTGGATCTTGTTTATGCATGTGGATTTTATATATCCTTATTTAGATGAATCAAACATTTTTATAACAGAAGAACAAAAAAGAACATCATAAGTTGCTCTGAACATGTAGCTTATATGCACACGTATACATATCTATATATATCTTTATATTCTTCTTTTAAGGAAGATCAGTTTATTTTAGAGCTAAAGCTTAAATATACATGCCCTTAAACTAAGTGTAGTAGTCCACAATCCTTGCTAAGATTTCTGGTTGTAAGGGTGCTAGACATTAGTGCCTACTGAACCTATATTTCATGCTTGACAGTGATCAAGCTTGCGTAATAATTGAAGAAGTACTTATGGAGAAAAAGGAATAACCAAGTAACCAAACATATGGCAAAATTACTTTCAATTATGGTATTTTAAACTTTACCTATGCTTATATCTATCTTCTATACTGTTCCTCAAACTCTTGCTCCTAAAATTCTTCTTAGTAATGTATGGGGTTATTATTTTCTCTATAAGTACAAGGTAACCGATTAATATCCGGTTCAGACGTTGGCTAGCCTGAAAGAGATAGGCCGTTGTTGCCGAGGTAGGAGTTTAGATCTTGCTAAGTGATCCAGTCGCTAAGATGACTTTAGGAAAAACAGATGTAAACCCAAGAAGACTTTAGGAAAAACAGATGTAAACCCAAGAAGACTCTACTAAGAAGCCCTTAGATCTAAGATGTTGAGGTACAGTATCTGTTAGATATTTGCATATTTACTATTTACTTATACATATTGAATAGTTATTTTAGCCCTATAAGCCCCTAGAGTGTATTTTCATATCATGAATCAAAATCAACATATCTTAAACAATGTTAATTTATCTTCTGCAGCAACTAAGATTGCTAAACTAGAAACTGATTTACAAAATTGGAACATCCCCAATGAACCTTTTAAAAAGATTTATGAATTAGGAAATTTCAGTTTTATTAAGAAGCATAACATTAAGACCTGTGAATCCACTATTGCTATTAATAATTCATTAGAAATTATTAAATTACTTTCTGAACAAGATTTCAATATATATAAATGTCAATTCAATTACTTGCATATTGGTCTTGTCCAGATTGCGGTTAAACCTCTTTTCAGAAAAGGTTTAGACGTACCCATCTGCGTCCTTCTAAGAGATGCTCGTCTCTTGAACTTCGACGACTCTTTTTTAGGAGTCCTTCAAAGTAACCTAGCCAATAGCCCGGTATACTTTATTTGCTATCCCAATTTCTCGGTAGATATCAATGACCCTAATGTCATGGATACTTTGACCCTAAACGTCAAAACCAAGAATATGAATAGCAAAGCTAATACTCGTGAAGTAGCTATCATTCATTGAGTCTATTATAGATTTATGGACACTACTCTTGCACCTAGAGCTCGGGTTGAAAGTGTCAAATGAGTCACCATGCTTATGGAAGCAAATACTGAGCATGGCACAGTATTCGTTCCTAGACTCCTTAACTGGAATGAGATACTCACAAGTGATGAATGGCACTTCGATGCCATAACTCAACCTGCAATTTCGAATCTTGAAAGATCTCAAATTGAACAGGTGATTCAATTTCT
Organism: Nicotiana otophora; assembly: GCA_000715115.1. Lineage (NCBI taxonomy): Eukaryota > Viridiplantae > Streptophyta > Magnoliopsida > Solanales > Solanaceae > Nicotiana > Nicotiana otophora. The sequence continues at coordinate 18,707 of AWOL01S0030594.1, forward strand.
TTATGGTTCTATAGATCTCAAATTTTTAGGTACAAGTTCTAATCTTTCGAGCAGAACTAATTCCTTTAGAAGAAGGTCTATTGACCCTTCCGTACCCTCTTCTTCTAAACCCCTGGAGGAAAGCATAACTGAAAACGCAACTTCCGGTAATGACAAAGGGAAAGTTACGGGAGTAGATTTCTCCCATAAAATCCCAAAAGTTTATTACCAAAAGCATCCCGCTAGTCCAACCCCTAGAGATATGTATCCTCCTCAAGAAGATGTTCCTAAATTCCTTAAGACGATTAAGTCTGGTGACCCCTACTCTCCAGATCCAGAAATCAATAATCGTCTCTGGACTCATCCTGATAATATACCAAAAAGAAAATGATATGCTTCCACTTATTCTCTTAAGCAAAGAGAAAACTTCAGAGATTGTTGGATGTCGGACATGAAAAGAATGAGATGTGAAATCGATTTCTTCAGATGGTTTGAAATATCTGGCTAATTTGAAAGCCAAAAGGATTGTTTACAGGTCCTTATCAACAAATGGTACATCGCTAACAACAAAGTCGTTGAGTCTGTTATTCCTCCTCTTGAAGGAATAAAAATCCCAGTATCCAATACTGTAGTCTCTGCCTCTCCTTTCAAAACCAAAAGCGAGAAACCTAATAGCATGGCTGTTTGTTCAGATATCGATCGAGTCATTGAACAAAATAATTATATCAATCAACTCCTTCATGTTGTCTCTAAACAAATAGAAGACTCAAAAGAAAAATCTTTATTCAATGGAAAACCTACCCTTTCACAGCCCAGCACTAGCTGGAGCATTGAACCTAACCCAGGTTTTAAAATCAATGAGTTCTCCAAAGACAAGTACCCAAAACTCAATGACAATTTTGATGTCTCATGAGACATTCTAGAAAAAATAAATAGTCAACTGGCTAGTTTTAATATTTCCAAAGATATTCCTAAAGAAGGAAATATTTCCACCATTCAAGAAAAAGAAACTCTTCTTCACAAACTCTCAGAAGAGCGCCATCATAATTTCAAATATTATCACAAACGTCCTTCATTTCCTGACATTCAGTACGGGGAAAATCATTTTCTTGCCTCTACATCCCATGAAGGAAGAAGTATAATCGAATAGAATATAGATGCTTTGGAAGAGCATCAGATATACCATAAACTCCATGAAATAGGTGTTTGCATCACGCCTTACAAGATAAGAGGTTCCTCTGATAAAAAGGCAGCCTCTATGATTGTAGCTGGATTCACTGTCATGTTAAAATATTAGTGGGATAATTATTTTGCCGAAGAAGTTAGACAAGCCATTTACTCTGCTACAGCCGTTGAAACTGTAGTCAATACTAAGGGTGGCATGGAAACCACTTCTCAAGTAACTAGAGAACATGCTTGTGCTACACTTCTCTACCAAATTGCAAAACACTTCATCGGAGAACCCAAACTCTTCCAAGATAGAAGTTTACAAATCCTAAACAATCTATCTTGCCCATCCTTAGATGACTTTATCTGGTACAAAAAGTAATTTATCAGCAAGGTCACGATTAGACCTGACTATCATCTAGACTTCTGGAAAGAGCGCTTCATTAGCGGTCTTCCCCCACTGTTCGCAAGCAAGGTCCGAACAAAGATCCAAAATCGTGATAGTAAAATATCTTACTATCAAATGACCTATGGAGACCTTGTCAGTATCATCAACGTTGTAGGTCTTGAACTCTGCACAGATATCAAGCTCAAAAATCAGCTCAAAAAAGAGCAACATTCCTCTAAAAAAGAATTAGGAAGTTTCTGTCAAGATTTTGGTTACACCAACATTGTTGCCCCCTCCACTCACTCTTCTAGAAAGAACAAACCTTATAAATCTTCCAGAAAGATTTACTGTAGAAAATCTCGTAGAAATTCCAAAGGTCATCCTAGGAAGAAGTCCAAATTTAAAAGACCTTCAAAATCTTCTAAAAATAGAGATGTATGTTGGAACTGTGGCAAAACAGGTCATAGAGCCAATGAATGCAAATCTGACAAGAAGAAGAAGAAAATCAATCTTCTAGAGATTAATAAAGATACCAAAAAGGAACTCTTCTCCATCTTAGAAGAAGATAATACTGATTCTTCTCCTTATTACTCATCAGATGAATATAGTGACGAAGAGAATATCAACGTCGCTTATAATTCTGATTCAAGCCAATCTGGCAATGAATGCCACTGCTCTGGAGCATTCTGTACTTGTGACACTACTCCAATCTCCATTAAGGTTCTTTCTGATAGCTCAAAATCAGCTCTCTACGATGTAATACAACACATCAACGATGATGAAACTAGGAAAAGATATTTGATAGAACTCAAAAATCTTATCCTTGCTCATCAAAATAACATACCTAACACTAGGTCAATCATTGAACCTTTCAGCATGAAGCAAGTCATGTCCCGCTTCGATAAGCCTTCTGAGCCCTCAATTTCTGATCTGAAATATGAAGTCTCAGAAATCAAGGAAGAGATTAGAAATATTAAATCCAGACTTGGAAAAGTCGAACTTGATGTTCTTACAGAACAGGTTCTTACACAAGCTAGGACTTATGAACATAAGTCCGAAAACGAAGAAGAACCTGAACTCCATAAAAGTGAATATCATTCAGAAAATGATAACCCAATTGATCTTAGTCTTACACAAGATAAGACTTCATCTTCCCAAATTCCCGGTCTTTCAGTTATTACCAGTATTAAACCGCAGAGTTATCATATTCCCATCAAAATAGTTGTTAACAAACATTTTCTTATTAACAAAATTGCTTTACTTGACAGTGGTGTAGATCGTAATTGTATCATGAAAGGTATTGTTCCTACCCAGTATTTAGAAAAAAGTACTTCTAAATTATACTCCGCTACAGGAGAATAACTTCATATTAATTATAAGCTTTCAAAAGCTCATATATGTAACAATGGTATTTGTTTAACAAATAATTTTATCATTACAGAGGATATCAATGAAGATATCATTTTAGGTATTCCTTTTATTACTCAAATAAAACCTTTCAATACTGGTTTAAACGGTATCTCCACCCATATTTTAGGAAAAGATTTACATTTTTCTTTTGTTAAAACCCTTTCACAAGATGAAAGTAATTTTATTAAGAAAAATACTGTTTTTCGTATTAATAAAGTCTCTCAGCATGTCACCTTTTTAAAGGATAAAATAAGAGTTAAGAAAATCGAGCAGATTTTAAAAACCACGGAGATGGTTACTATAATAGCCAATCTTCAAAACATTTTTGAAAAAGAAATATGCTCTGATTTTCCTAACACTTTTTGGGAAAGAAAAAAGCATTTAGTCGAACTTTCATACATTGAAGGATTCAATGAACAGGTCATCCCTACCAAAGCGAGACCTATTCGAATGAATAAACAAATAATAGAAATTTGCAAAATTGAGATTTCAAATCTTCTTAAAAATAACATTATTCTCCCCTCTAAGTCTCTTTGGAGTTGTTCTGCGTTTTATGTTAACAAAAGTGTAGAGAAAGAAAGAGGTGCACCGTGATTAGTTATAAACTATAAACCTTTAAATACTGTCCTTAAATGGATCAGATATCCCATTCCTAACAAAAGGGATCTCTTGAAAAGAACTTACAAAGCCAATATATATATAGTAAGTTCGATATGAAATCTGGTTTCTAGCAAATTCAAGTAGCCGAGAAAGACAGATACAAAACGGCTTTTAATGTTCCTTTCGGTCAATACAAATGGAATGTTATGCCATTTGGGCTCAAGAATGCCCCATCTGAGTTCCAGAACATCATGAACTCCATCTTTAACGATTACAGTTATATGTCTATTGTTTACATAGATGACATTCTTATATTCTCTGAAAACATAGATTCTCATTTTAAGCATCTCAACACTTTTCTCAAAGTTGTTAAGAGAAACGGATTGGTAGTTAGTGCCCAGAAGATTAAACTCTTCCAAACATCCATTAGATTCTTAGGTCATGACCTATACCAAGGATCTTACAAACCTATTTGTAGGGCCATCGAGTTCTCGTCTAAATTTCCTAATGAAATTACGGATAAGACTCAGCTTCAAAGATTCTTAGGAAGTCTCAACTACGTTGTTGATTTTATCCCTAATATTAGACATGTCTGTGAACCTCTTTACAAACGACTTAGGAAGAATCCTATCCCTTGGAATTCAGAACAAACACAGTCTGTCATCCAAATTAAAAGGTTAGTACAAAACCTTCCCTGCTTAGGAATTCCTAACCCAGAAGCCTCTATGATTGTTGAAACAGACGCTTCAGACATAGGTTATGGAGGTATCCTTAAACAACAGATTACCATTGAGTCCTCTGAACAACTAGTTCGCTTTACTTCAGGAATCTGGAATTCCGCTCAGAAAAACTATTTTACTGTTAAGAAAGAAGTCTTGTCTATAGTATTATGTATTACTAAATTCCAAGATGATCTTATTAACAAAGAATTTTTAGTTAGAGCATATTGTAAATCTGCTAAAAAGATTCTTCAAAAAGATGTCAAAAATCTTGTTTCAAAATAAATATTTGCTAGATGGCAAGCTCTACTATCTAGCTTTGATTTTAAAATCGATTTTATTAAAGGAGAAAATAACTCTTTACCTGATTTTCTAACAAGGGAATTTTTACAGGGAAACAATGAGGCCCTTCAAGCCTAACACCCCTTCCAAAGGGAAGGAGATCACTAAACCACAAATGGCTAGACCATTTGTTCCTCTTTCAATTACTCCTAGTAAAACAACAGCCCCTCAAAGGCCACAACTTTCTTTTTAGAACCGATATACAGCTCTAGCTGAATATCCAAAATTACCAGCACCCATTCCAGTTCCCTTAGAGAAACTTACCAACCCCCAACCTAATAAACCTTTTGAAAAAGGATCAACCTCTAGCTCCTCAGTTCAGACCAAGGAAAGCTACGCCATGAAAGTTCCAGAAACTTTCGCAGGAGCAGTTAGCCCTTCAGCAAAGAAGACACCAGAAGATCTTCCCAAAGAAGAAAAATTTGATTATATTACCATTCAGGTATTACCCATACTAGCTCTAGACAAGGAGTATGAAAGTCTAAGGTTGGAAGACCTTATCAAACCATGCTTTACGGATTTTAATTATGTAGATATTGACAGTCCATACAAGACGAGAAGATTCTACGAAGCTATTCTCATCGACACAGACTCCATTTAAGTAGAACATACTTTGTTTGATAATAGACCAGGATATATTAATTATTCTAGGGTTACTACAAAGAAAATTCTATCACCTTTTGAGTAGTTTGTAGATCACTTGCACACACCGATAGCACTAACCATGACTCATCGTCCCCAAACTTATAACTGGCACGACTATAAAGCTGCTTGGTTTAATTTCTTATATCATAGACCAGGACATACTTGGTTCGTCAAATATAGCCTAGAAGTCACGAAGTCTGTAATACCCAGGTGGTTTTACGAATGGTGGAACCTATTCGGAGGGAATAAAGAAATTCTCCCACAACAATTCCTCAACAGGTTTGATGATTTTCAGACCAAAGAGGCCATCTCTACTTTACCTGAGCACATTAAAATGTGTAAATATTTTATCCAAAAATGAATTTCCTTCATTATCAGTTGGAATTTTACTAAGGCAGAATTCGATAGAATCAAATATCTGTCCAAAGAAGTGAAGAACAAAGGATAGACTCCTAAACAACAAGTCCTCAAAGTCCCGAAGAACGTACAACAAAGCTTCACCTTCCAAGGTAGCCCTCAAACAAAAGCTAAATCAAGCCTTGCAAAACATAGAGAATTATGAAGAAAGTCAGATCATGCAATTGATTGAAGACGTTGCTTCTACAGGAGAAAGCATCAACGGAGACATGTGCGACCCAAAGGGAATAGCTTTGGCGTACATGGACCCCAACTACGACTAAGAAGTCTGCATCAAGAAAGGAATCTTATCCTTTTTACTGTATACTTTAAAATAAAGTCGGACCACCCATTATTGATTGTTGACCACCTCTATTTGTCGAACAAATCAAGCCACACACTTGTACGCCTAAGATTAAAGGCATTTTTCATTTCAGTCTATATAAGACTCCAAAATCCCATTGTAAGAGGCATCGAAAATTTACCCAATTTTTGAAGACCTCTCTCCCTTGTATTCTCTTATTTCCACTGCTTTGTTTTAATGCTCTATTAATAAAACTCTTGTAAGTATTTTAAGGGCTTTTTATTTTAATATTTTACTTAGTTTTAAATACTGCTCCTCGTTCCGTTAAAATTGGTATGGACCTATCAAGGTAGGGCAAAAGAATATTGCAACTCAATTATCTTGCCAAGTGTCGGTTACATGCATATGAGCATGAGAGATGGCATGACAAGAACATTATTCATCGTGAGTTTGAATCGGTCAAGCCGTTCTCTTGTTTAATTTTAGGTTGAAGCTCTTCCCTGGAAAGCTTGAGTCTGGATGGTCGGGTCCATTTAAAGTATTGTGGGATACAAATCATGGAGCTGTGGAACTTCGGAATCCCGAGAATGGTAGTACCTTTTTGGTCAATGGGCAATGAGTGAAAACACTATTAGGGTGGGGGCGTTCGTCGCCACAAAACTTTGATAGATTTAGTAAACTCTTGAAGTAATATTTTGTGTTGTGTTGTGACCTTAAATCAAGAACTTCATGGGAGTCAACCCATGGTAGTGTTGTATTCGTCTTCCATGATATTAACTAAGGCGCTCGTTGGAAGATAACCAAATTTGTAGATTAGTTTAGCTTAGTTTTGATTTTTTTTGTTTCATGGAAAACAACTAATGTCACTGTCACGCCCCGAACTCGGGGAGCGCGACCGCCGCTCAACCAAGATACCCCACTCAAGCAAGCTTGTACGATGCCTTCTACCCGAATTTACCCATGAATAAAGAGAAGATAAATTTTATTGGTTAGACAATAAGAAGATCATGTAAACAACACCAATTCATTATCATTAGTTACGTCATTTATAAGTCTCCAAAATATTACATTACACATTCATAGTTCAAAAGTGGAAGCAGGTGATACAATTACAACATCATTAGTTTTACTTTTCCATAACCAAGGTACAATCCACACTATGTCTACGGAGCCTCTAGCAGATACAAAAGAGTACTATGATTGTGCTGGCAACAAGGCCTAAGTTATACCTCAAAACACAATACATGAGAAACAAACGATACACGACCCCGAAATGAAGTGGGGATCACCAAGTCCGCCGAAGAGAGTGTACTGCTATCACTGATCAATGTCGCCTGCTGTGTAACCACCTGCATCCATTAAAGATGCAGGGTCCCGAAAAATAGAACGTCAGTACATGTGGAATAGTACTAGTATATAGAGCAAACAAAACAATGTATAAAGGTAAGGTATATCAAGAGAGGTAAACGAGACACATCAAGAAACTATGAAACAAACTATATGTTCGTACGCAAGTGAGCCACATGAGCCATGCTATGGGATACACCCAGTATAATATAAATGTATATTATGTACCAAACAAGGATAATGAAAATGGCACCTATTGTTCGTGCTGGCTATGCGTCTCACCAGACCGTCCACATCCCTCTCTTACTATGAACCTATGCGTCACACTGATCGTCCATAGGGTCCATTCATACTATACACCTATGGGTTTCATATACTGTCCATAGGGTTCATCTATACTATACACCTATGCATTTCATAGATCGTCCATAGGGCTCATTTATACCATACACCTATGTGTTTTATAGACCGTCTATATGGTTCATTCATACCATACACCTATGCATTTCATAGACCATCCATAGGGTTCATATATACTATACACCTATGCATTTCATAGACTGTCCATAGGGTTCATTCATACCATACACCTATGCATTTCATAGACCGTCCATAGGGTTCATTCATACCATACTCTAATGTGTTTCATAGACCGTCCATAGGGTTCATCTATACTATATACCTATGTGTTTCATAGACCGTCCATAGGGTTCATTTATACCATACACCTATGTGTTTCATAGACCGAACATAGGGTTCATTCATACCATACACCTATGCATTTCATAGACTATCCATAGGGTTCATATATACTATACACCTATGTGTTTCATAGACCGTCCCTAGGATTCATTCATACTATACACCTATGTGTTTCATAGACCGTCCATAGGGCTCGTAACATATTATTATGCACATGATCATTTGTATACTCAAAGTGACATTAGTAACATTACATTTAGGGTCGTAAGTTCCTAGATCATTGGGATACTTCAGGTTCAAGATCATCATGCAAAAATACAACCTATTACATTAGCAAATATATGGATAATCAATGAGTAGATTACAACGACGCATGGACCCAATTCCTTTTCTTTAAGGTTCAACATCATTTAGCATTGGACATCTCTTTTTCACCTCGTTATGTACTTGTTTGTCATTTTGAGGTCATTAGCTAAGTTCATGATTCTTGGATAGTTAACATCAAAGTCATTTGCATTTATTATCTTAGAAGCATATATATGCTCTGATTGAAAACATTAGAAAGACTTAATTTCAACGTCATGCCTATTTGTAAACTTGAATGTCTATAACATTACCATAATGGGAATTTCATATAAATCATTTCATGAAAGTCTTTTCTTTCCATTGTCCCATGGGTCATACAATGCTTATAATTTTCGTTTTACCATGTGGCCACAAATGTAATATCATTCTTGGCACGTTGGTCGTATTTCATATTCCATGCTCACCTCTTTCACTTATAAGCACCATAATGGATTATCAACGACAAGGCATTTCAAATCAAGACTTTAAGTACATATATGAGCAATTAAGAGTTTTAAGAACATTGAGTTTTCTTTCACAATTTTGGCATAATAACTTTTATTTGGAACACGACTTGAAGTCATAACATTTTAATACACAACCCATACTTTGAACACATTCTCAAATGATAACACAATATGACAAGAGCATTCGGAACATATTTTGAATATACATCTTCCGAAACAAAACTTATTTGGAATAGTCAAATTTATAATGAATAACTCGGGGCATGAGAAATAAGAAATTGGCCCATCATACTTGAGACTTACAAGAACATCGCGGGATTCAATTCTAAGAGAGAAGTTTAGCCAACATACCTCAAATTCGCCCCTTAATGATACTACAATGAGCCACTACACAAAGAAACTTCAATATACAATAACAACATCCAATGGGACCAATATTAGTAATAAATTCCATAATTTAGGCCATTTAGGCATACATGAATTCTACATTTTTTAACCATAGAATTAGTTCATCTAACTACCACCATTTACCAATAATTTATTCCACCATCATTCTTAAACAATTTATAACTTCCAACATCACATGCATGACCATCCATCCACACAGTAAAGCGTAAGAAGAGGAAAATCACCATAGTTGCCGGACCAGAGTCCTCCTCACAGGCAGCACTGCCTGAGGGACCATTTGGGATGCTGAACTCCCAGCTTGTCTCCATTCGTGACTTAGTGTCACAACTCTCTAGTGGACCCTCACACTCCCAACCTTGGCCTAATTATTGTACTAAAGAAGAAAAGAAGACATACCTAGAGGCCCAGAAAAAGTAGGCAGAGTACCACAATGTTAGACTCTATTACAGATGATGTAAAGCCACATCTTGGCCTCAGTTGTGAAGTCGCTCGATTCTAAACCCTTTCTCTTGTTGGCTCACTTTGCTCTTTTGTTTGTGGGATAGATTTTAGAAGCTAGCCAATCTCCGTTTGAGCAATGATACTTATCCCGTACCAGCTCAAGTGGATGGACCGGAAGTCCTAAAACATCTTTGATCTACTAAGTTCCAAACCTCACCATTTTGCCTCTTATGGTGAGTTGTGGGTCGTTGAAGTTTGTACGCTTAGGATTTGCATAAAATTCACAAACCCACTCCTCATTGGCCTCACATGGAGTAGGCATAAAACAAGACCAACCGGTGGTCTATAGATGGCTATAACATCTGGAAGTAGCTCGACCAATTTATCCTTGGAAATTAACTTTTTAAGTACGGCCTTCTTTGTAAGAAGGTTGTGGTAATATCGGCGATGACAATCAGTAGACATGAAGCGATCAGTGTCAAATGTTTCATCAACAACCTGTTCCGCAATATCATGATGAAGCGTCGCATTTTCATTTGTGTTTGGGTCTATTTTTGAAGCTTAAAGTACCTAAAAAAGAAAAACCTAGTTAGTCGGGAATTATAATCAAGTTGAGAAATTTAAACCAATGCAATTACGCCAAAGAATCAAGCCAAACGGGCCCAGCAAGCCAAAGTTGCAGAGCTACTAGTTTTGCAAAAAACTGTCCAGTCACCGCTCCTACGTAAACACCATCGCAAGTGCGGTCCCACTTCTGCATAATTTCTTTCGCTTCTGCGAACTTTCACAGGTCACCAGAAATTGCACCTGCACAAAAGGCATCACAGGTGTGAGGCCGTATCTGCAGCCCTTTTTCCTCTTCTGCGGTGTTCATCAGGGGTTTCAAAAACTCAGAAACTGTCGACTTTTTTCACTTCCAAACATGATTTTTGCATACAATTTACACTCAAGACTTCTAAATTAGTGCACTATATGATTATACGACTTGATTAAATCTTATTCTAAGGCACTTCGCAACCAAAATTCTCTTAGACAAATTATCGAATATTTAACGAGCAAAGAGAGGACATGCTTCTTTAAACTAATTAGGAACTCAGATTTCCTCGAATGTGTTTCAACAATAATAGCACACAATCGCACACTCTCAACCAATTTCCTCACCCCTAATATCAACACTAATCAAGATGGGGGAAAAATGGGACGGTGGGCAATGAATGTGGAGAATAAGTGAAGAAGAAGAAGAAGAAGAAGAAGAAGAAGAAGAAGAAAATCAAAGAGAGAGCAGCTGAGAGAGGGACGAGCACAATTACTTGATTGTCTTGTGTGAGAGCAGTAGAAATCGATAGCAATGAGAGGTAGAGTAGCAGTTATGGGAGGGATAGAGGAGTTAGAGTTTAGGGGGAGAGGGGTGAGAGCGTTACATTTTGAAGAGATGGATTTGTTCTTCAAACATACCCGACAGGCCGCTTCTGTGCGATTTTGACTGCTTCTGCGACTACACTTTTGCAACTGAGGAAACGCTTCTACAAAGAATCTGCATCAGTGCTCCATTTTGCACTTCTATGAGACCGCATCTGTGACTAATGTTTCGCAGATGCGGTTGCACCAGATGACTGATGCACAGACTGGGCAGCCACTATTTTGGTTCACTCCAACACCTCAAACTCCTCAATTCAACTCCAAAAAATTTCAAACATTGAAGATTAGTCGAAAATAATATAATAAATTATTCTAAAAAAGAAAGTTTCAAAAACGTCTTCAAAATTTTAGAAATGACTAAAAAGCTGAAAACGATGGGTTGCCTCCCACCAAGCGCAGCATTTAACGTCGTGACACGACGTAAGTCAACTTTACCACTTTTCTCTCCACTTGGAGGATATGAATTGGGCATTTAACGTCGTGGAACGATGCAAGTCAACTTTACCACTTTTCTCTCCACTTGTGACCACGAGCGATGGGGGTGGTAAGCAGATGAAAAAGCCAAACTTTAATTTCTTTGGTTTACATTTCCTAGCTTTCATGTGAGGAATGTCATTTTGCATTCTTATGCCTTCGAATTGTAAAATGTATGGCCTTTCCCTTAACTCTTCGCAATCCCTCATTGGTTCGTGTAGTTCAATTTCCATATTATCACACAACTCCAATGTTGAGAAATGCTTGGAATTTGGCATCAAGTCTCCAAATTGCATTTTTTTCCGAATTTTAACATCCATTTTTTCCCTCGAACTAGAGTCAATTTCAACCATATTTTCCATTACACCGGTTAACTCTAATTCTATATTTTTCTCGGCATCACCGACAAGCATGGAGTCGGTTGGCAAAAGATCAATTCTTGATTCCTCAAAATAAATCTCACTTCCTTTCTCGAAATTGGACGCTTTTTGACCTCTTTCCACACTCTCAAGTTGTTGGGCATAATGAGTCTCAACCAATATTTTCATTTGAACTTCCAGGGTGCGGATATTCTTATCATTTTGAGTTAGTACTTGTTTCAAGTCCTCGAATGGCAAGTTGTGCTTCTCCTCATTTTCAAGAATGGCCTCCAACAGGAGCATCATCCTCTCATTTTGAGCATTTGAGAGTTCTTCTTGGTTTTGATCAAGTGCCAAAGAAGGATTTTCGGCTTCAATCTCTAAAGAAGGTTCTTGGCTATTTCCGAGGCTTTTTGGACCTCTAAAGCTTCAAGAATTTCTCCTATTTGTAAGTTCAACCTTTCAAGCGCCAAATTATTTTGGAGACTATTTTTCAAAAGCTCCTTCAAGGCATTTTGCTATTTGTTTCCTCCTTCAAGTAGGCATTCCATCATGAGCTTGAACTCTCCATTTTGACCATGCTCAATTTCTTCCACATCCTTATCCCTATACTTGTCATCACAAAAAGTAGAATTATCATAGTGGGGGTTCGGGAAGGGAAGGACAAATAATCACAATTAGCCCAATGGCCATTTTGACCACCACACTTATCACATATACTCATCTCATAGGTTTGAGATTGTGCGCATAATCCTCCCCCGAGAGTATTTAAACAATTTTTCCAAGAGTGTGGTCCTCCACAATAAAGACAAGGGTCATCAAAGTATGAACAACTACTATCCAACCAACTTTCATTATGCAATGTCATTTTTCGAAACCAAAACAAATAAACAAGAAACAAACAAAAAAACAACAAGAAAAATGAACAAAGATAAAATACATAATTATATAAATATTCACAAGTTTGAACCAAATCATGTACGCTTATTTCTCAAACAACCTAAATACGCATAATTATTCCAGGACAACGGCGCCAATTTTGATGACGTCTAAATCCTCTACTAAAAAGTAAATGAACATAGTCGCATGCAATATAATATACACAACTATGAGTCGGGGTCGAATCCCACAGAGAGTAATATGAAGTCAATTAGGCGTGTAAGAGAATTATCACTTATTATGCTAAGTTAAACACTTAGAAAGGTTTTGAGAAAATATTTATAACTAATTACAAAAATATAAACTAACCTAGAAAGTAAGTAAAATGATCAATGGCTACAAGCATGGATGCAATGGAAATTACACTCAAGTAATGATCCAATGTATTTCACGATTTTACAAGTATAGCAATAGTCATAAGTTCGACAAAGTACCAAGCGAAGAACATCAGTAGACCTATAGATTCCCAGAGTCACAGCTTGTCATAGTTCTATATATGTTCACAAAGTGAGGCCTAGAGGTTGTCTAATAGCTGGAGGAAAAAAGAGAGAAGAGTTGCATAGGCGTAATTACAAAGTCAGAGTCGTACAGACTGCATGAAACAAGGTAGCAACAGTTACGAGATTGGAAGAATTCCGATCACAAGTTGTGGTGTGTGAAAGAGACCTAAAGGGGGGGAATGTCCTAGCCTTTGGTTTAATTCACAGAACAATTGCCTATATGGAAAGGACAATATTCAAGTATTCATAAAAGCTATAGGTTATGAGACTGATAGGCGCAAGGGGGGAATGATGCTACACCCCATGTTTTTATACGTGAGAGTACGTCGTAAGTCAATTGATGTAAGCTCAAAAATGAGATCGTCTTTGAAAGTACATAAAGTATGTTAATCATGTTACCTTGGAGGTTAAAATTATTTAAGATCATGGATAACAAGTGCCAAGAGGGATGGAATGCTTAGACGCTAAACAAATTGAGGAAAATAAGTTTCATCGAAAGTAGACAAGTTCGAAATATTATAACATGTACTTTTGGGGTTATACTATGGTAATTAACATGATACGGAGGTTATGTTATGAGTTATTTTAGTAGTATGTTAGTCATGTATTATGTTTTGAAGTCAAGCGAGTTGTGGAACAAAAGATGGCAATGGTCATCACAAGTTACATTCATAAATGTGCTGAAAGTTACGTCAAATATAGCTGAGATTGTCTCATAATATACTTGGAATTAATGGATGACCCATTTGCATATCTATGAATCTAGTTTCTAATGCACTAAACCGTTCATCGATACGACGTCGGAGTAGAGAGATATTCGCATTTTCGCGAGACCGCGCAAGCAGCTCCTAATGGGACCCATTTAGGCGGTGGTTGACCTACTTCACTTTATAAACGATTTGGACGCCTCGTTTTGGCTCATTTTCGACTCAAATTTGTCTCAAAACTTCTCCTAACCCTCCTAAATAGATACCATAAGGGTTTGAAGTGATTACACCATATTTCAACATCAAACATTAGTTCTAGTGAAGAACAACACCTCTTTGAGGTTGTGTTGTCATTGAGAATAGTTGTGGGCTGTGTTTGGCTGAAATTTCAAGTGTTTGCTTCTGGTTTAGATATTTATAATACTCTACTACATGTTCTTGAAGTTTTTTATATGTTGGTTGCATTATTTGAGCAAGCTACTACAAGAGAAGACTTAAAATAGTTTGAGATGTTATTGTTCTTAATGGACTGTTTTGGGAAGGTTGTTTCCATGAACTTTAAATGGTTGGAAACCTTGGAAAATGACTTTTTTATGCTATTATTTTAATGAATATATTGTATACATGTCGAACTTGCTATTGGTATTGTAAATAAGAAGATAAAGGACAATATAACAATGAAAAGTTGTACTTGTTGTTGTTGTTGGATTGTTGAGTTGTTTGAGTGAGGATTAGGTGATCAATAGGAGGTTGGTAGTCCTCCGATTTTACTTGGTTTCATGCTGGACATATTTTTAAGTTAACTGATGTATGATAATGGTGTTGAAGGGTGCTAAAGGGATTCAATCCGAGCTTGCCACTCGTCATGATATGTTGATGACTTGTTAATGAGTTATTTTGGACCTTATTGTTGATGTTGTTCTTATTGTATTGCTGTGGATGTTATTGTTGGTATATTGTATTGGAGGAGGCCCTTGTTACGGGGGAGATGCTGCCCAAATTTACATAAACGAGCTACTAGTTTAAGTTACGGACTTAGCCTTTACTCAGCATTGATTTTGAATCTCCTTCCGCTATGGTAGATTGAGTTGAGTTGTTTGAAAAGTTGCTTGGAAGGTATTAAGGACTCAATGGGGTTAAGGTATGTTAAGGCTATCCCTTTTCTCCTTTTGGCATGATTCATATGATACAAACGAAACGAGAAAACGCATAACTTTCATAAATGACTCTATTCATAGAAGTACTAGGAGTGCGTGCCTAAGTTCTTGATTCCCCATGTAACCTGTTATTATATCGTCTGTTCATGGGTCTCAGATAATACATAAGTGATAAAGTTTATT
The DNA here is from genome assembly GCA_000715115.1 of Nicotiana otophora. NCBI lineage: Eukaryota > Viridiplantae > Streptophyta > Magnoliopsida > Solanales > Solanaceae > Nicotiana > Nicotiana otophora. The sequence goes on from AWOL01S0030594.1 coordinate 34,105, forward strand.
TCGTGATATTAACCGAAGGCATATTGATCTTATGACATCCTGAGAGATATTATTGACTTACCTACTATGCATTGCATTCATTTATACATGTATATTGACCCATGACTAGATGGTGTCATATACGCGTATATTATATGTATATGGGGTATGGTTAAAGGTTATGGCGTTATATACGCACCACCACTTGATCAGTTTGTATACGTTGATGATTTCGCCCATAGAGACCGAGATATGATGGGATGCCCTCAGAGGCTTGATGATGTTATGTACGCATATACCTATGCATGATATGACACTTATACACATATGCATGACATTATAAATGTTTTATGATTCATAGAGCTATTCAGACTTACAGGTTGAGTTCTTTACTCCATGTGTTCTTTTATGTCTTTTATATACTATTTTTGTGCCTTACATACTCGGTACATTATTCGTATTGATGTCCCTTTTGCCTGGGGATGCTGCGTTTCATGCCCACATGTCCCGATAGATAGGTTGCCAGTCCTCCTAGTAGGCTATCAGCTCAGCGAAAGGTGTTGGTGCACTCAACTTGCTCCGAAGTTGCCTATTTGTTCAGTATGCTTTAGACATGTATAGATTGGTATGACGGGGCCCTGTCCCAGCCTTTATGACATTTATATACTCTTAAAGGCTTGTAGATATATGTCATGTATATGGATGATTGTATGGCCTTGTCGGCATATGTTTTGAGTTTACAAATGATCATGTTGGCCTTATAGGCCCATATGTCACATGTATAAGTTTGTATTCCATGTTGGGTCGTCCTATGTCGAGTATTCTAATATGTTTTAATCTGGTTATCTCATGACGGCCCTTCTGGCTCACTTACCCATGATGGTATGATAAGAAAGGTATGTTATGTTGGTACTCGGTTGAGTAAGGCACCGGGTGCCCGTCGCGGCCCTACGATTTGGGTCGTGACATAATCATTTTCCAAAAGACCCAGTTCCCACACTAACACACGATATCAACCTCAACCGGCTACAACAGCTCCAGCATACACTCACAAGGTACAACAACACGACGTAACACATCACACATATGCCCATAACAACTCTGGCCATAATAGTTGCCCATCATCAAGTCCAGCACCGGCAATTAACATCATAATAGCTAGAACCATGTTCCAAACTCTCACAACACTGACAACGATGCAATAAACATGAAGACCTCATAACCATTCACCCGAATCAACAAGTCACATCTAACGCCACCTGGGCACACACCTTGCTTGCTAAATCCCAATAAGCACAACGCGAATGTAACTGAATAAGCAAGGAGAAACACATGAGAGAACTATCAAACAAGCCCGACAGGCACAACTCCATATCAGTACCATACTACGAATCGATTCTACAAGGGAGAATCAGAACATATGAACTAACCACAAGGATATCATCCTAATATAACCCCACCGTAGCATGTAGCCCGGTTCAAACATATCAAACCACATGAAAAATGCGAGGATCCCATCTTCAGCTCTGAATCACAAGTAGAATACACATCATACCAATCGAACCCTTCCAATAAATTAATTCTGTGAAATAAAATCACAATATGTAATGAACTCCCCATACCGGTAGAGCAGCTAAATCACAAATCGTAGCCAAACCATCCAGAAATCACATCAAAACCTATTGTATTGAGTAACAGAAAGTCACTTCTAGTCTCATAGCTCTCAATAGTGAACAAAACAAAACGATAGATGGGGGCTACCACTATAGAATCTCCGAACATGGGTAAACACATAAGCAGAGTACAAAATCACAAAACTCGCCCATATGTTAAGAGATAGGAGGACTCACCCCGATACACAGAACAGATTCAAAATAATAATGATGCTCCTCTATAACAAATCAAAACCATACCTGTAATGACACAATCTGGTGCAGCAGCCTCAGCCCTACCACAGAAAGCATATAAATGGGCCGGGCCTCCCCCTCTAGGGCACCCTCTACCCGACTGTCCTCCACCCCTAGCTGGCTGTACAGGTGGAGTAGCAACTGGAACGGAGCCCATAGCCTGAATGACCTGATGAAATCCACCTCTCCCGAGTCTGGGACAATCTCTCATAATGTGCCTAGTATCACCACACTCATAACAACCCCTCTGCGAGCGTGGTTACTCATACTGAGTCTGCGCCGGATAACTGGAATAACCGCTATAGGAACCACATGCTGGTGGTGCACTAAAAGATAACTTCCCCACATTGGTACCCTGACTAACTGGAGCACTACGATTAGTCTGAAGTGTGAACTAAACTGGCTGACTGCCCGAGCCTCCGCCATGATGGGTCATATCTAAAGAGTAGAATCCACTAAAACCTCCAGAACCTCGAGACCTCTTGGTCTCCTTAGCGTCACTCTCCTCACCCCGAATAGACTCTAGCATCCTGGCAATCTCCACCACCTGCTAAAATGGGGTATCAGTCTGCAACTCCCGAGCCATGCAGAATCTAAGATCATAACTGAGCCCCTCAATGAATCTGCGGACTCGCTCTCTGACTATAGGAACCAAAGTAGGTGCATGACGGGATAACTCACTGAACTTGATAGAATACTTTGACACTGTCATGTACCCTAACGCAACTGCTCAAACTCTACGCCCCATGCATCCCGAAGGGTCTAAGCAACAAATTCTCTCAACAACATCTCTGAAAATTGAGTCCATAAAAATGAAGCTGCATCGGCTGGGCTACCCTCCACGTAAACCCGCCACTATTGATACGCTACTCCTGACAGCTGGAATGTAGTAAAATCAACCCCACTCGCCTCCACAATACCCATGGTGGTGTGAATACGGTGGCACTCCTCTAGAAAACCATGTACATCCTCTGAAGCCAAACCACTAAAAGTAGGAGGGTGATACTTCTTAAATCTTGCAAGTCTAAGTTGCTCCTCCTCTGATGCCCTTGGCCTAACCTCAGGCTGAACCGAAATAACAGGTTGTCCCGGCACCTCACCCGGAACCTGACCAATGTGAGCCCACTACTGTGGAGTACCGGCGCTGAGCGTCTAAGCTCCTCCCCCAATCTGTGAATTAGCTGGTGCAACGAAGATCAATCCCGCCTGAGCCAATGTACCAAACATACTCAGAAATTGCGCTAAAGTCTCCTGAAGTCCGGGGGTAACAACAGGCGCCTCTGGTGCCTATCCCCCAACCGGAGCTACTGGCGGCTCCTCAACTGCTGCTCTGACAGGTGTTCAAGCTACGGCGCATGCCCCTCCTTGACCTATCGCGGCTCTAGCAGGGGGCGCGGGTATCTGCTCAACTGATCCAGTAGTGCGTGTCTTCACCATCTGTGAGAGAATAGAGATACCAAGGCTCAAAGTTCGAAATCAATAAATCCGCACGACAGGAATGAAATAAGTGGAGATTTTTCCTAATAGTTTCGTAGCCTCTCGAAGATAAATACAGACGTCTTCATACCGCTCCGCGGGACTCTACTAAACTCGCTTACGAATCGTAATACCTATGAACCTAAAGCTCTGATATCAACTTGTCACGACTCCAATTGCCCTCGGTAGGATATCGTGATGACACCTAGTCCTTAAGACTATATAAGCCTAACACTTACTGATTTAATATCAAAATTCAACCAACAATTATTAAATTTGAAATAGAAATTTCTATACAAAGCCAACAATCCCAAAACCGGTAATACAAGTCATAAGCTCTACTGAGTTAACTAGAAAATTTTTAAGTACAATTGTTCCGAAATAGAGATGAACTGTACAAAAATAACTTTCGAATGTGACTCTGAGGCATGCGAATGCAATGGCAGGTATACCTTGAAGTCTCCACAACAGTATCTTTTCTGCTATCTAACAACCAACAAACTCCGAAGTACTTGGATCTGCACAACAATATGCAGAAGTATATGACTACACCACGGTCGGTACCTAGTAAGTATCAAGACTAACTTCGGTAGAGTAGTGATGAGGTACAAGTCAAGACACTCACTAGACAAAATAACATGTGTAGTATAGAAGTATAAAACTAATAACGGAAAGAGAAAATCAGTAAATGGCAACAAGAACCAACAAATGATATAAACAGTAAAGCAATAAGAACACCATGAAGTATCATTAAAACCAAATAAGGAAACACAAAGGACAATCAATTAATCAAGTCGTTCTAACACAAGTTTCACGACGAAATCACTTTGTGGTACTTCATCTCATAGTCACAAGTCATGGGTCTCAACCCACCATCATATACTCACGGTGCCCATATCTCGCATCAAGACCGCACGGACAAGTCACGTGCCAAAATCTCAATCAGCCTGACATGATCATAGGCTCACAGTCACAATCCGCCTGGTATGATCACAGGCTCACAATCACAATCCGTCCGGCATGGTCACAGGCTCAATAATCACAATCCGTCCGGTATGATCACAGGCTCCCAATCATATCCGCCCGGCATGCTCAGAGGCTCAATATAAACATGGTAAACAGATAATACAAGAACATATGGGCATGATTAATAAATGTCAAGTTTCATATACCTGAGCTAGTATAAGTGGCATGCTACAGTGTATGTTGAGCGAGTGTACTACTGCAGCTCAAGTCAACAAGTAATATCAAAGACATCAAATAGCTCATCGAAACAACAAAACAAGTCACGCAAGGTATATGACAATCACAAGGAAAAGCACATTAACAAACGAAAATCACCAATACAATGTCTCCAACCATCACACATCATCCCTGACATTTCCACCCTTATCTCTCTGATAGCCACTCGAATCACTCCGCCTTGACATTATCATTAGCCACCCTTATCTCTCATTTAGCCACCCGTATCACTCCGCCCTGACATTATCACTAGCCACCCTTATCTCTCTTATAGCCACCCGTATCACTCTATATAATAACTACCCTTATCGCTCCGCCCGGACAATAACACAATAGCCACCCATATTACTTCCTACATTCAACAACAGTGAGATACCACTCTTATGCCCCGCATAACAACAATGGTAAAATGCCACCCTTATACTTCGCATAACAACAACGGTGAAATGCCACCCTTATACTCCGCATAACAATAACCAAACCACACAACAAATCACATGTGCTATCATTACCACAACACAACAAATCAACTCGTATAATAAGTGCCCGTAGGCCACAACCTTTCCAAAGATTCAACAATATCAATATTTTCACAACAAATAGCCCACAGCTCAACACATAGTATATAGAATCTTAATAACAAAATGAACGAAAAAGTAACTCAACAAGGAACAACACCCCTTTTTAAACACAACTTCGATTAGAATAGATTAATGACTCTCGATAACTTCAATTCTAATTAATTGTTAGAGGACAACTTCGATAGTGGTAGTACTTTCATGGAATGGAAAACTTCGGTCTCTAGTGTATGAATTAGGCTAACAATGATAGAGATGGCATGAACTAGTACCACATCTAAATGCATGAGAGCAACCCGGCAACAAAGGATATCATGTGACGACAATTTCAACAAAGAGTAGCTCCACAATAAAAGAAATCACATAATGACACAAAGTGATAACAACTCCCAATAAAGCATATAAGAGCAAATTCGACAAGTAAAGAATGTGACATGTAACGACAACTTCAAATAAGGCATGTGACAGTAGACATGATGAATAAAAGATATAATTTATGATAACAATTCCAAATAAGTGCATAAAAGATGCCTAAGAGTCTAGACCAGTCAATTTCCACATATAAGCCCGAGTACGTACTCGTCACTTTGCGTACACGGCTTTCACAAGACACAAATAGCACAAAACGACTCAAGTCCTAAGGGGTAGTTCCTCCACACAAAGTTAGGCAAGATACTTACTTCAAAGATGCTAGACTAATCCTCTAAAATGACTTTCTCGTATGAAACAACCTCCGGACGGCTCAAATCTAGCCAAAATAACTTAATATCATAAATAAAAACCATAGAAAAATAATTCTGGATAATAAAGATTCGATCTTTAATTAATACCAAAAGGTCAACCCAAAAGTCAACCCGGGCCTGCACCTCGGAACCCGACAAAATTTATAAAATCTGAACACCCATTCCGATACGAGTCTAACCATACCAAAATTATCCAATTCCGACATCAAATCGGCTTTCAAATCATCATTTTATATTTTTGAAAGTTTTCACAAAAATTTCCATTTTCTCTCATTCAATTCACAAATTTAATGATAAGAATTATGGAATCATGAATTATAATCAACTACGGGTGAAGAACGCTTACCATAATCCAACACATGAAAAACCCCTGAAAATCGCTCAAATCTGAGGTCTCTAGCTCAAAAGATGATAAATGGAATAAAATCCCCGATTTGGGAATTAATATCTGCTGCCCAGGCATTTGCACATCTTGATCGCGGAAATACAAATGCGATCACGAAGAAGAAACAAATACTGCCCAAAAATGCACTATGCGATCGCGAAAGAATGCATGCGATCGTGAAGAAGAAATAACAATGCCCCCACAAAAGCACTATGCGAACGCGAATAAAGGGATGCGAACGTGGTTCACAGCGACCTCTGCTTACGCCATCACAAACCAAATGATGCGAACATGAAGAACAATACACATGGCCTCCCTAGCATGGTCGCCCACTACGCGATCGTGAAACAACAAATGCGAACACGATGAAGCAGAACTCACACGTACGCGATCACGTACCCTTCAATGCGAATGCGATTAAGGAAAAAGGGGTCACCCACAAAACAACCTACGCGATCGCAGCTGGAACTTCCCGATCGCGAATAAAGACATCAGGCACTAGCAAATCAGTAGTCCAATAACATGGAGAAATAGCTCATTGCCCATCTGAAACACACCCAAGGCCCCCAGGACCCCGTCAAAATATACCAACAAGTTTTATAACATAACGCGGACCTTCTCGAGGCCTCAAATCACATCAAACAACATCAAAACTTTGAATTGCACCTCGAATCGAACTTAATGAACTTATGAACTTCAACTTCTACAACTCGCGCCGAATCATATCAAATCAACTCGTAATGACATTAAATTTTGTATGCAAGTTTCAAATGACACAACGGAGCTATAACAACTCTCGGAATTATAATTTGGACCCGATATCACCAAAGTCAACTCCCGGTCAAACCTTTTAACCTTCCAAGCCTTCAACTTTTCAATTTGCACTGAAATGCATCGAATTAACCTATGGACCTCCAAATCCAAATCTGGACACACGCCTAAGTCCAAAATCACCATAAGAAGCTATTGCAATTATCAAAATACTATTCAGAGTCGTCTACCCAAAAGTCAAACTTCGGTCAACACTTTTTCATTTAAACTTTTAAAGCAAGAATTATTCTTCCAAATCAATTCTGAATCGCCCGAAATCTGAACTCGGCCACACACGCAAGTCATAATACATAATATGAAGTTGTTCGAGGCCTTAAGCCACCGAACGAGGTGCAAATTCGCAAAATGACTGGTTGGGTCGTTACAAGAAAGAAAGAAAAAAAGAGTAAGGACATACGGATTTTGTTTCCATTTCTTGCAAGTTTAGATAACCGGAGTCTAGTGATAAAATAAATTAAAGGAGGAAAATTCAAACTATAAAAAAGCTCAAACAGTAGCGCGCTAAAGGATAAAGATGAGTAGTACCGTGAGAAAGTGAAGTATTTCAGCAACACTAAGTATCTTAATGCTTGTGGTACTCATTCATGGCCAATGTTGGCGTCAGGGACCTGATAAATATTAACACATTAGATAAAAATACTTTGATATGATTAAAATTTCATTAAGAATATCTAAAATTTATGAAATTGAGTTACCTATTCACTTGAGGTGCCATTGATATTTTAAGGCATAGATTCATTAGAAGCATATTTGCGCATGAATTGTCTCAGTTGGAGTAATTCTTATTGCATCTTCTCTTGATTTTGTTTCATCAGATTCATTTCTTCATTGTGTTTATCCTTTAACTCAGTTATCTTTTGTTCTAATCTTTGTACAGCCTCATTAGACGAATCCTCCGCAATAATATTTCCTAAGGAAGATCTACTACCCCATAAAAAAGAAGGAGTTAGACCAAGTCCTAAACCACAAACATACCCACTTTTGTCATTTTCGAATACCTGGGAATACATATCGCCTTCCCAAGCAACATTGCGAGGAGATTGGTCAGTAGAGCTCTCAATATTGCTCATCCTTTCATTTATCATTTCCTGACCATATAATACATAATAAATCCAATTTAAAATTTATTTATTTGCTTTTAAGTTTCTTTCCTAAATATTTCACAATTTTGAAATTAAAAGAAAATATATATCTTACGTTTGCCTTGGCAGAATCATCATCCAGTGGTATGCCATCCTTATATTTTTTATGAGTTAATAAGAAAATTTGTACTCGTGTAGGCTCTATCCCATTTACAACCTAATGTAATAAAATTGATGTCATATATGCGTGAAAAAAAAAAGGATTTAAAAATATTATAGTTAGTAATTTTTACAGGTCTACCTGCTCATCCATCAAGTTAGCAATACTTTTGGACCCTCCTGTGTGAGGCATCTTTTGATTGGCCCTATTATTTCCATTTGCTTGGGTACTCCTATAAATTATAAATAAAAATTTAGCATAACTAAAATCAAAACACTGAAAAATAATCAATTAGGGGTATTATAAATATTTATTGATATCTTAGCTTTATCTTAATGCCAATAAGAGACAAGACCACTCCATTGATCCCTCGGTATGTGACTTGGTCTATTTTTCAACAAAGCATCTTTAGTCTTATATTTTCGTATACACTCACCTTTTAAATCGCACTTGTAATATTTCCATTTCTTTCTTAGTGACTTTAAGACATAAGCTTCCCCCGTTTTGGGATAGAGAACTTCTTCTTAAAATTAAAGTCAACATTTAGAAGAAAACATTATGTATAAAAGATTGAGCTTGTTCATATAATAATAATAATAATAAGAAGAAGAAGAAGAAGAAGAAGAAGAACTAATCCATACCCTCACAAAATCCACCAATTTCTTCTTTTCCTCCTTGTCAAAATTTCTCCAATCATCTGCATGTAGATGTGTTAATTCTGGAGTTCTCGCAATAATTCCTGGAAAGCTAGCATGCTTTCGACCTTTTTCTCCAACATTTTGGTTACGATTATTAAACGGCACATCAACTATCTTCGCCAGAGGAAGTTTTCAAATATCATTTAGTAAAGTGGGCCCACGAACCTTTCTTGGCTGTGAATTACCTAGAATGGAAGATTCGAAGGTCATCAAATGACAAAAACTTATATGGTGAAGCACCTGAGAGATGCTCTGAAATCTGTTACATAACAATATCATGATAAAACAACAGAAATCAAAAACAGTATATGTTTCAATACTAAATATATGCCAACAGGTAAGTGTTTCAAAAAATGTGGAGATGTTGAAGATTTTTTTCATCAATGCATCATCAATGCCAACAGGTAATTTTTTTACATCAATGCATCAATTAAGATTTTTTACAGTATATCTTGGTTTAGTTCTGATTAGTAGCAAAAGATCAAATACAAGTACAAATGAAGTAAATCTTAGATTTAAAAATCTTACAAACAAATGAACAAAACTACAAAACGCAAGACATCGAAACGAATCATGTATCATCATGTTTAAGGAAGTACAGCTTAAGATAAGCATTTTAGAACTACAAGAAAGCTGCATGGCTTCGAAAATACTTTGGCAACAAAGAGCAAAGAAAGATTTCTCTCCTAAACAGATCCAATTAATGATTTATGTGAGGCAGAAGATGGCGGAAGGGCAAACCCACTACAAATCTTTAGGTTTACTCATGCATCCAGCTTCCACAAGAAAAACCCACAGGAAGTTGCAACAAGAAAATACTTTTCCTTTGCAATTGTTCTAGTAAGTGGAAATAGCTAGTTACTTGCAATGAGAATCTTCATATTTCAATGCACTTAGCTGCTTTTTGAACACATAAAAATAAAATATGCTGGTTTTGTATCTATAAACATAAGTTATAATAAGGCTGAGACTGTTAACTGCAATGCATTTGAAATAAGCACTATGTGGCTAAATTGAAGTTCTACCAAGTAAATTGGAAACTTATCAACAGCTCTATCTAAGGTCAGTAGTTGGTACTCTTTCTTTGGAAAGAGGCAACTGGTCATTCGGGCGAAGGTGTACCTGTGGTGACATTTTCCCTTTTAATAGTCGAAATTCTATTTGGATCTTGTTTATGCATGTGGATTTTATATATCCTTATTTAGATGAATCAAACATTTTTATAACAGAAGAACAAAAAAGAACATCATAAGTTGCTCTGAACATGTAGCTTATATGCACACGTATACATATCTATATATATCTTTATATTCTTCTTTTAAGGAAGATCAGTTTATTTTAGAGCTAAAGCTTAAATATACATGCCCTTAAACTAAGTGTAGTAGTCCACAATCCTTGCTAAGATTTCTGGTTGTAAAGGTGCTAGACATTAGTGCCTACTGAACCTATATTTCATGCTTGACAGTGATCAAGCTTGCGTAATAATTGAAGATGTACTTATGGAGAAAAAGGAAAAACCAAGTGACCAAACATATGCTACAAGTGTAACATCAAGCTATTACCCAAGTTGGATCTGTGTGGTGCTAACTTAGAGGAAACTAAAAGCTGCAGCTAACTTTATTTTAACAACATTTACACATTAAGAACTTTATTCCTACTGAAGATAGTTTCAATTTAATGAGCTCTGACTTGAATAGAACAAACTGAATGGAGAAAAAATCGTATAGCTCACTTCAACTAATTGTATTTTGTAGCGTACTAAAATAATAATAACAGAAAAAATCTTTAAGTTAGCCAGATTGTTTCTCTAGACGTAAGATCCTGTTTACACTGAAAGTAACAAATAACTGCAAACTTAAGATATCCCATCATTGTCATTAGATTACCACTACTAGTAAAGAAAAAATAAATACAAAGAATTGACAACTTTCCTTCAACATGAAAATTAACACAAGAAGAAAAATATCAAATTATTTGTGAGAATGTGCATGTATCTATGTAGCCAGAAATAGCAACTTAGAATTTAACCAAAAAAAGAAGATGCATCTGAAGGTGCACTAAGAAAACAGGAGAAATAATTAGAAACGATGATTACCATAATCAAGCACTAAAAAATCGCTTAGTCCAATAATCCTTCCCTTTAATTCACCTCAAATCACCAAAATCAAGAACGTGAAAAACAAACAAAAATTATTACTTTTACTCATTAGTGTCACAATTAACCTATGCAGATAGAAACAAAGAGCAGAGGAAAACAACAAAAGGGGATAGATAAAAAAGATTCTCAATCATCTCAATTGCACAAATTCTGTAGAAAATTCAAGAAATCCAATTACCAAGATAACAAAAGATGAATATTGGATCAAAGACAACTCAAAGTCACCTTTCACTTCTTTTTTCGATCAAATCGAGTTGGAAAAGTAAAAAAAGAAACCAAGCGAATTAAAAGACTCAGAAAACTTTTGGAATTGAAAAAGACTAAAGAGTGGATCACAAAGCTATTCTAGAATTGTGAAAAAAATATAAAAAACCTGCGCCTACCAACCTGCCTATCTATGAACCTATGCAAAAAAGCCCAGCAGCAACTGTGTAAAGAATCGAGAAGCACCAATAAATCAAACTTGCTAGGTAAGAAGAGAAGTCTAACGACCCGGCCGGTCGTTTTGAGAGTATTAGCCCCTGATCTCCTATTTATTATTTTCTCTATTTTATTTTGTGGTTATGTAACTTTCTGGGGTGCTCGGTGTCGGGTTCCAAAGAGTTTAGAGTGAAATTGGACACATAGTCCCTAAGTGTGAGTTTGAGTTGTAAGAGTTGACCATAATTCGAATTATGCGAAGATGACTCCTAAATGGAGTTTTGACGGTTTCAATTGCTTCATATGGTGATTTTGGTCTTAGAAGCGTGTCCGGATATTGATTTGGAGGTCCGTAGGTCATTTCGGCGTTACTTGGCAAAAGTTGAAAAGTTGGATAATTTTTGAAAGGTTTGACCGGGAGTAGACTTTTTGATATCGGGGTTGAATTTTGATTCTGGAAGCAGAAATAGGTCCGTAATGTCCATTATAATTTGTGTGCAAAATTTGAGGTCAATCGGACTTGATTTGATTGGTTTCGGCACTGGATATCGAAGTTAGAAGTTCTAAAGTTCTTTAGGCTTGAAATGACGCGCAATTTGTGTTTTTATCGCTGTTTGATGTGGTGTTTGGCCTCGAGTAGGTCCTTTATGTGTTTTAGGACTTGTTGATAATTCGTACGGGGTCCCGAGGGCTCCGGGTGTGATTCGGATTAAAACCGAAACAATTTGAGACTTGTGAAATCTGTTGAGTGTTGGGTTGTTCTGGTGTTTTCGCACCTGCGGAGGATTTGACTACAGGTGCGGGCTTGCAAAAGCGAGCTCTTGGTCGCAGATGCGGAACTGGGCATGCCCAGCTGGGGGTGCAGGAGCGGAAAACGTTTCGCAGAAGTGGCTTCGCTTCTGCGGTGTTGAAGAACGCAGGTGCGATAATGTTCCGCAGGTGCGTCGCTTGGGCCGCAGGTGCGCATGCGCAGATGCGAGCTACTTTCCGCAGAAGGGGATTCTTTGGACTTAAGTGAAATCCGCACCTGCGATATTTTTCCGTAGGTGCGGATCCGGAGATGCGGCAGCAAGGTCGCAGGTGCGGTTTAACTGGCAAAAAAGGGGAATTTTCGAGGGTTTTGATTTATATCTCATTTTGGCGTTTTGGGAGCTCGGTGGTTGATACAATGTTGAGGGATTTTCAGAGGAAACATTTGGGTAAGGATTCTTGACTCGTTTTTGATTAATTCTCAAGAATCTAGTGTTGTTTTCATCATTTAATTAGTATTTTTAGATGGAAATTTGAGAAAATTTTAGAAAGACTTCTTAGACTAAAATTTGGGGATTTGAAAGGCGATTTGAAGTCGGATTTGAGTACTTCTTGTATGGTTGGACTCGATATCGAATGGGTGTTCTGATTTTATAATTTTGGTCGGGTTCCGAGAAGTGGGTCCGGGTCAACTTTTTAGAGTGATTTTTCCATTCTTTGCTAAAGTCGTAGTTTCATTATTTAAATTAGTTTTTGTAAAGTTATATTTATAGTATGTAATTCTTTTGGCTAGATTCGAGCCGATCGGAGTTGGAAAGTCTAGTGAAAAACATTCTTATTGATTGATTGAGCGAGATTTGAGGTAAGTGACTTGTCTATCCTTGTGTGCAGGAAATTTCCCTTAGGAGTTGGTACTGTTATGGTATTTGCAATACGTGAAGGCCGTGTACATGAGGTGACGAGTGCGTATACGGCTAAATGTTAAAAATTTAGTTTTAACTAAATAGTTCCTTTTTATTCCCTTAATTGAGTTACTCTAGCACGTGTAGTCATCATGTTTAGCACAGTGTCACATGTCTACGTGTCTCATCTCCTACTTGCAAATTTGTGCAACATGCTTAGTTGAATTACCTGTTTCCTTTGATTTCGTATTCATTCTTTAGCTGTAGGATTCCTCGCTGTAATTTTATTGTTCCATTTGTTATGTGTTATTTTCGTGATTTTTGTTGAGATAACTGATTGGTTTTGGCACGAGGTTTCTGCCGTGCGGAGTGTTATTGTAGCATGAGGTTTCTGTCGTGCGGAGTGTTATTGTGGTAAGAGGTTTCTGTCGTGCGAATTATTATTGTGGCACGAGGTTTCTGTCATACGGTTATCATTGCTTGCACAAAGTTTATGCCATGCTGTTGTGAGATATTTACTTTTGGGACTACGAGACGATACCTCGGGAGTGCCCCATATTGTTTATCTCTATTTGATGCATTGTTATTGTTGTTGTTATTGTTGTTGTTGTTGTTCCTTAACTTGTAAGATTGTGCTTCCTTACGTGTTGTAATTGTCTTCTTTGATTCTGTGTTGTTATCTTCTGTGAATTTTTAGTGTTACACATCTCTGTCATTTCATTACATCATTTTATCTTCTGCCTTGTTTTTTTTATTATTTCCAGTAGGGCCCTGACCTGACCTCACCACTACTCTACCGAGGGTAGGCTTGGTATTTACTGGGAACCGTTGTAGTGTACTCATACTACTCTTCAGCACATTGTTTTGTGCAAATCCAGGTTCTTCCTACCAGACCAGGTATCAGTGAGCTAGCCCGTGCATGGAAACTTCAAGGTATATCTACCAGCATCTGCAGACCTCGGAGTCCCCCTCTATCTTTATTATAGTGTTTTCCTTATTCTCATTAGACTCTGATGTATAGAGATATTTAGCATTTTTCTTTAGCGCTTGTGACTTATTTCTACCGGGTTTTGCGATTTGTAACTATTTTGAATCATATGTTTTATTTATTTCAGATGATGAGGTTTGAGTTTCAGCTTTATATTCAGTTATTCCACAAAATTGTAGGCTTACCTAGTCTTAGAGATTAGGTACTTTCACGACATCCTCCGAAGGAAAATTGGGGTCGTGATAAGTTGGTATTAGAGCTCTAGGTTTATAGGTGTTATGAGTCACAAGCAGGTTTAGTAGAGTCTCGCACATCGGTACGGAGACGTCTGTACTTATCTCTGGGAGGTTATGGAATGGTTAGGAAAAGCTTCACTTCTTTGATTACTTATCGTGTGAAATTTTTGACTTCGGATTCTAAACTTCTGTCTTTCTATTCTCTCACAGATGGTGAGGACACGTACAGCTAGATCAGATGACCTGACACCCGCGCCCCTACTAGAGCTGCGAGAGGTCGGGCCGGGGTAGAGGCCGAGGACGTCCACGTGGTGGAGCCAGAGCACCCGCACGAGCTGCTATAGAGGAACCACCGGTAGCTCCAGTTGGAGGGCAGGCACCTGAGACGCCTGTTACTGCACCAGCCCCCCAGGAGACCTTCGCCCAATTTCTGAGCATGTTCAGCACCTTGGCTCAGGAACGATTGATACAACTTTCTCCTACCCCAGAGTAGTGGATTCAGGTCGATCAGGTTCCAGAGGTCATACCAATGTAGTCGGTAGCCCCAGTTCAGCCCGAGGTTAGGGCAGCAGTTTCTGAGGAGGAGAAGCTCAGGCTTAAGAGGTACAAGAAGTACCACCCTCCTACTTTCAGTGGCTTGGCGTCAGAGGATGCCCAGGGTTTCCTTGAGGAGTGCCACCGTATCCTCCATACTATGGGTATTGCGGAGTCTACTAGGGTTTCTTTCACTACGTTCCAGCTTAGAGAAGCGGCCTATCAGTGGTGGCGAGCATACGAGTTGGGTAGTCCAGCCAAGGTAGCTTCACTCACTTGGACTCAAGTCTCAGACATGTTCTTGAGGGAGTATGTCTGCCAGATTATCAGAGATGCATGGCTCGCATAGTTTGAGAAGTTGCTCTAGGGTTCTATGACCGTGTCAGAGTATGCGGTCCGGTTCAGTGATTTGGCCAGGCATGCACCAGGCTTGGTTGCTACTGTTCGGGAGCAGGTTCGCCGATTTATTGAGAGGCTCAACCCAGTATCAGATTTAGTATAGCCCAAGAGTTGGAGATGTACATCACATAGCAGTAGGTGGTGGAGATCGCTAGGAGATTAGAGGATATGTTGACTCGGGAGAGAGAGGAGAGGGGGGCCAAGAGGTCTCGAGAGTTTGGCACATATAGTGGTACTCGTGACCCAGCTACAGATCGTCGGGGTAGGGGATATGTGGGTCGCCTATTCATTCGGCACTTCCAACTGCCAGTGGTACTCCGGCCACGCCTAGGCCCTAGGCTCTCTATTATGCACCGCCATTGTCTAGTGTACCTCCTGCACGGGGTTCTTTTAGCGGTCAGTCCAGCCGACCAGGCCCAATCTAATCGCAGCATCCACGTCCTCTGAGAGCTTGTTTTGAGTATGGTGACACTCGTCACATGGTGAAGGATTACCCAGGCTCAAGAGGGGTGCAGCTCCACAGACCACTCAGGCACCACGTGCTCCACCGGGTCCTCAGGCTATGGTTACAGCACCATCTACCACTCCACCTACACAGCCACCTCGAGGTGGAGGTCGCCCTAGAGGGGGAGGCCAGGCTATATATTATGCCCTTCCTACTAGGACGGAGGCAGTTGTATCTGACTCTGTCATCACAGGTATTGTTCCAGTCTGTCATAGAGATGCACCAGCCTTATTTGGTCCAGGCTCCACTTATTCCTATGTGTCATCTTATTTTGCTCTGTATTTGGGTGTATCCCGTGATTCTTTGAGTTCTCTTGTCTATGTGTCTACACCCGTGGGAGATTCTATTATTGTTGACCGTGTGTATCGGTCGTGTTTGGTTGTTCTTAGTGGTTTTGAGACCAGAGCCGATTTATTATTTCTCAGCACACTGGATTTCGATGTTATTTTGGGCATGGACTAGTTGTCACCCTATCACGCTATCCTTGATTGTCACACCAAGACGGTGGCGTTGGCTATGCCAGGTCTATCGTGGCTAGAGTGGAGAGGTTCCTTAGACTATGTTCCTAGCAGGGTTGTCTCGTTTCTAAAGGCTCAGCGGATGGTTGAGCAGGGGTGTGATGAGTTTATGGCATATGTGAGGGATGTTAGTGCTGACACTCCTACCGTCGAGTTAGTTCCGGTAGTGAGGGATTATCCTGATGTATTTCTAACGGATCTTCTGGGCATGCCGCCCGACAGGGATATCGATTTTGGTATCGATTTGTTACCGGAAACTCAGCCCATTTCTATTCCACCTTATCGTATGGCCCCAGTAGAGTTGAAAGAGTTAAAGGAACAGTTGCAAGAGTTGCTCGATAAGGGCTTCATTCGGCCCAGTTTATCGCCTTGGGGTGCTCCTGTCTTGTTTGTAAAGAAGAAGGATGGTTCTATGTAATGTGTATTGATTATCGCGAGTTGAACAAGGTTACAGTGAAGAACATGCATCCATTGCCATGTATTGATGACCTATTTGATCAGGTTCAGGGTGCCAGAGTGTTCTCTAAGATTGACTTGCATTAAGGATATCATCAGTTGAAGATTCGGGAGCCAGATATCCCGAAGTCTGCTTTCAGGACTCGGTATGGTTATTATCAGTTCCTTGTGATGTATTTTGGACTGACCAATACCCCAGCAGCATTCATGCACTTGATAAACAATGTATTTCAGCCCTATCTTGACTTGTTCGTCATTGTGTTTATTGACGACATTCTGGT
This sequence comes from Nicotiana otophora, assembly GCA_000715115.1. Taxonomy (NCBI): domain Eukaryota; kingdom Viridiplantae; phylum Streptophyta; class Magnoliopsida; order Solanales; family Solanaceae; genus Nicotiana; species Nicotiana otophora. Next base: position 51,333 of record AWOL01S0030594.1, read on the forward strand.
GTACTCCCTGAGCTGGGAGGATCATGAGCAGCACCTGAGGGCTGTGCTTCAGACCTTGAGAGAAAAAAAGTTATATGCAAAATTTTTGAAGTGAATTCTGGCTAGATTTAGTGGCATTTTTGGGTCATGTAGTATCGAGTGAGGGGATCAAGGTAGATCCGAAGAAGATTGAAGCAATGCAGAGTTGGCCCAGACCATTCTCAGCTACGGAGATCTAGAGTTTTCTTGGCTTGGCGAGGTATTACCGCCGATTTGTAGAGGGTTTCTCGTCTATTGTAGCACCTATGACTAGATTGACCTAGAAGGGTGCTCCGTTCAGGTGGACCGAGGAGTGTGAGGAGAGCTTTCAAAAGCTCAAGACTGCTTTGATGATAGCCCCAGTGTTGGTATTGCCTACTGGTTCGGGATCCTATACGGTGTATTATGATGCTTCGTGCATTGGTCTCAGCACAGTGTTAATGCAGGACAGTAGGGTGATTGCCTACGCGTCTAGACAATTGAAGGTGCATGAGAAGAACTATCCTATCCACGACCTCGAGTTAGCAGCTATTGTTAATGCCTTGATGATCTGGCGGCACTATTTGTATGGTGTCCCTTGTGAGGTCTACACCGATCACTGGAGTCTACATCATCTATTTAAATATAAGGATCTTAACTTGCGGCAGCGGAGGTGGTTGGAGTTGCTTAAGGACTATGATATCACCATTCTCTATCATCCCGAGAAGGCCAATGTGGTGGCCGATGCCTTGAGTCGCAAGGCAGAGAATTTGGGCAGTTTAGCATATCTACCAGTAGTAGAGAGGCCTCTAGCCTTGGATGTTCAGGCCTTAGCCAACCAGTTTGTCAGATTGGATGTTTCCAAGCTGAGCAAAGTTTTGGCTTGTGTGGTTTCTCAGTCTTCTATTTATGATCGTATCAGAGAGTGTCAGTATGATGACCCCCATCTGCTTGTCCTTAAAGACACGGTTCAGCACAGCGATGCTAAGGAGGTCACTATTGTAGATGATGGTGTATTACGGATGCAGGGCAGGCTATGTGTGCCCAATGTAGATGGCTTACATGAGTTGATTCTCCAGGAGTCTCACAGTTCGCGGTACTCCATTCACCCAGGTGCCGTGAAGATGTATCAGGACCTGAGGCAGCATTATTGGTGGAGGAGAATGAAGAAGGGCATAGTGGAATATGTAGCGCGGTGCCTAAATTGTCAGCAGGTGAAGTATGAGCATCAGCGGCCAGGTGGATTGCTTCAGAAGCTAGAGATTCCGGAGAGGAAATGGGAGTGGATCACTATGAATTTCGTTGTTGGGCTCCCACGGACTTAGAGAAAGTTCGATGCAGTTTGGGTGATTATGGATAGATTGACCAAATCAGCTCATTTCATTCCTGTGGTTACTACTTACTCTTTGGAGCAGTTGGCTCAGGTTTACATTCGCGATATTGTCAGGCTTCATGGCATGCTGGTATCTATCATCTCTGACCGGGGTACGCAGTTTACATCGTGGTTCTGGAGAGCCGTACAACATGAGTTGGGTACTCGGGTGGAGTTGAGTACAACGTTTCACCCTCAGACGGACGGACAGTCCGAGCGCACTATTCATATATTGGAGGATATGCTTCGTGCATGTGTGATGTATTTTGGGGGTTCTTGGGATCAGTTCTTGCCACTTGCGAAGTTTGCCTACAACCGTTATCAGTCGAGCATTTCGATCGCCCAGTATGAGGCTTTGTATGGTAGGCAATGCCGGTCTCCAGTAGGTTGGTTCGAGCCGAGCGAGGCTAGGTTATTGGATACACACTTGGTTCAGGATGCTTTGGAAAAGGTTAAATTGATTTAGGATTGACTTCGTACAGCCTAATCCAGGTAAAAGAGTTTTGCGGATCGGAAGGTTCGCGATGTTGCATTCATGATTGGGGATCGGGACTTGCTCCGCGTTTTGCCCATGAAGGGTGTTATAAGGTTCGGGAGAAAGGGCAAATTGAGCCCTAGGTATATCGGGCCTTTTGAGATTCTTGAGAGGGTTGGAGATGTGGCTTACAGACTTGCACTACCACTTAGTCTAGCTGTAGTTAATCCGGTATTCCATGTTTCTATGCTCCAGAAGTACCACGGCAATCCGTCTCATGTGTTAGATTTTAGCTCAATCTAGTTGGACAAGGATTTGTCGTATGTTGAGGAGCCGGTGGCCATTTCGAACAGGCAGGTTCGAAAGTTGAGGTCGAAGAACATTGCTTCAGTGAAGGTTCAGTGGAGGGGTCAACCAGTCGAGGAGGCGACTTAGGAGACCGATCATGATATGCGCAGCCGCTACCCTTATCTTTTCACCACTTCAGGTATGTCTCTATGCTCGTTCGAGGACGAAGGATTGTTATAAGAGGGAGAGGATGTAACGACCCGGCCAGTCATTTTAAGAGTATTAGCCTTGATTCTCTATTTATTTCTCCCTTTATTTTATTTTGTGGTTACGTGACTTACCGGGGTGCTCGGTGTCGGGTTCGGGAGAGTTTCGGAGGGGAATGGGACACATAGTCCCTAAGTGTGAAGTTTAAGCTGTAAGAGTTGACCATAGTTCGGATTGTGCAAAGACGACTCCGAAATGGAGTTTTGACGTTTTCAATAGCTCCGTATGGTGATTTTGGTCTTAGGAGCGTGTCCGTATGTTGATTTGGAGGTCCGTAGGTCATTTCGGCGTTACTTGGCGAAAGTTGGAAAGTTGGATAATTTTTGAAAAGTTTGACCGGGAGTGAACTTTTTGATATCGGGGTCGGATTCCGATTCTGGAAGTGGGAGTAGGTCCGTAATCTCAATTATGACTTGTGTGTAAAATTTGAGGTCAATCGGACTTGATTTGATAGGTTTCGGCACCAGATGTAGAAGTTAGAAGTTCTAAAGTTCTTTAGGCTTGAATCGATGCGCAATTCATGTTTTTATCGTTGTTTGATGTGGTTTTTGGCCTCGAGTAGGTCCGTTATGTGTTTCAGGACTTGTTGGTATATTCAGACGGGGTCCCGGAGGCCCCGGGTGTGATTCGGATTGAAATCGAAACAATTTGAGACTTGTGAAATCTATTGAGTGCTGGGCTGTTATGGTGTTTTCGTACCTGCGGAGGATTTGACCGCAGGTGCGGGTCAGATGCGAAACTGGGCATGCCGAGCTGGGGGAGCAGGAGCGGAAAATATTCCGCAAAAGCGGCTTCGCTTCTGCTGTATTGAGGAATGCAGGTGTGACAGTGTTCCGCAGGTGCATTGCTTGGACCGCAAGTGCGCTTGCGCAGATACGAGCCACTTTCCGTAGAAGCGGATTCTTTGGACTTAAGTGAAGTCCACACCTGCGATGTTTTTTCGCAGGTACGGAGCCGCAGATGCGGCAGCAAGGTCGCAGGTACGGTTTAACTGGCAGAAAAGGGTAACTTTCGAGGGTTTTGATTCATATCTCATTTTGGTATTTTGGGAGCTTGGTGGGAGACGGAGGTTTGAGGGATATTCAGAGAAAATATTTGTGTAAGGATTCTTGACTCGTGTTTGATTAATTCCCACGAATGTATTATTATTTCCATCATTTAATTAGTGTTTTTAGTTAGAAACTTGGGGAAACTTTGGAAAGACTTCTTAGGCTAAAATTTGAAGATTTGAAAGGTAATTTGAAGTGGGATTTGAATAATTCGTATATGGTTGGACTCGATATCGAATGGGTGTTCTGATTTTTTAATTTTGGTCGGGTTCCGAGACGTGGGCCCAGGTCGACTTTTTAGAGCAATTTTTTCATTCTTTGCTAAAGTCGTAGTTTCATTATTTAAATTAGTTCTTTTATAGTTATATTTATAGTATGTAATTATTTTGGCTAAATTCGAGCCGATCGGAGTTGAAAAATCGAGAGAAAGGCATTCTTATTGATTGATTGAGCGAGATTTGAGGTAAGTGATTTGTCTAACCTTGTGTGGGGAAAATTTCCTTTAGGAGTTGGTACTATTATGGTATTTGCAATACAAGAAGGTCGTGTACGCGAGGTGATGAGTGCGTACTCGGGTAAATATTGAAAATCCGGTTTTTGCTAAATAGTTCCTTTTTATTCCCTTAATTGAGTTACTCTAGCACGTGTAGTCATCATGTTTAGCCTAGTGTCATATGTCTATGTCTCTCATCTCCTACTTGCAAATTTGTGCAACATGCTTAGTTGAATTACTTGCTTCCTTTGATTTTGTATTCATTCTTTAACTGTAGGATTCCTCACTATAATTTCATTGTTCCATTTGTTATGTGTTTTTCTCATGAGTTTTGTTGAGATAACTGATTGGTTGTGGCACGAGGTTTCTGCCGTGCGGAGTGTTATTGTGGCACGAGGTTTCTTCCTTGGGGAGTGTTATTGTGGCACGCGGTTTTTGCCGTGCGGAGTGTTATTGTGGTACGAGGTTTCTTCCGTGCAGAGTGTTATTGTGGCACGAGGTTTCTGTCGTGCGGTTATCATTGTTTGCACGAGGTTTCTGCCGTACTGTTGTGAGATATTTACTTTTGGGACTACGAGGCGGTACCTCGAGAGTGCCCCCTGTTGTTTGCTTCTATTTGCTGCATTGTTGTTGTTGTTGTTGTTGTTGTTCCTTAACTTTTAAGATTGTGCTTCCTTACGTGTTGTAATTGTCTTATTTGATTCCGTGTTCTTATCTTCTGTGAATTTTTAGTGTTATACATCTCTTTCATTTCATTACATCATTTTATCTTCTGCCTTGTTTTCCTATTATTTCTAGCAGGACCCTAACCTAAACTCGCCACTACTCTACTGAGGTTAGGCTTGGCACTTAGTGGGCACCGTTGTGGTGTACTCATACTACTCTTTTGCACATCCCTTTGTATAGATCCAGGTTCATCCTACCAGACCAGATATCAGTAAGCTAGCCTATGCGTGGAGACTTCAAGGTATATCTGCCAGCGTCCGCAGACCTCGGAGTCCCCTTCTATTTTTATTATGTTGTTTTCCTTATTCTCATTAGACTATGATGTATAGAGATATTTAGCATTTCCCTTTAGAACTTGTGACTTATGTTTACCGGGTTATGGGAGTTGTAACTATTTTTAATCGTAGTTTTTATTTATTTCAGATGATGAGGTTTGAGTTTTAGCTTTATATTCAGTTATTTCGCAGGATTGTTAGGCTTACCTAGTCTTAGAGACTAGGTGTCGTCACGACATCCTACGAGGAAAATTGGGATCGTGACAAGAAGTAACTTTGGGAAGAAGACTATCTCGCCGGAAACTTTATTGTGTCTACGTGATTTTTTTATATTGTGGCTGCTTGATTTTGTTTCCAGCTGTCTTCTGTTTCCTGTTCGATGACGGGAATAGGTTTTCTTAGTTGTGAGGGAATAATTCATTAATATCCAAATAAATTGGAGGAAATTGTTTATTTTGGGGTACGAAGGGAAAGTTAAAATAATAAAAAAATTAATTTAATTAGTGATTTTTAGTGGCAATTTATTTTTATTGTCGGTAAAAGGATATCTTTTACTGGCTAATGGTCATATGCCGCTAATATTTTAGCTTAAAGAATCTATTACTGGTAATTGCCTTATTGTCACTAAATAATTGCCGCCAAAGACCTTTTTTGTAGTAGTGGTAATATCATGGAATCAATAATCTCACTTGATGTTTTACCCGAAAGACGACGTGACTTGGTAGACCAAAACTTATAATATTAATTTTTTATTCCTCAAGCATTTCGTAGATTTTATAGAGTGAATTTCTCTCGAACATGAGGCCACTGCAGAAGAATCATTTGAATAATTTATATAGTTTTTTAAAGTATTTTTCCTCGTGTGAATCCTTTATTTTAATGGGAACTTGATGAGTCAATTTACCTATACATTTTATTTTTATTGTTATATCGCGAGTTACTCTACGTATTTCTTAGTTAGGCATGTCTATACTCCTACCTTCGGTAGAAAATCATAATCGCATTTTTATAACATCATACCCTCATATATATCACTTTTTTGTCTATGACAAGATGTGGCTGGTTTTACTAAATGAGAGCAATAAGAAGCATATGGTGAGCTCACTAATTTTAAGACAGAGAACAACAATTATCAATTTTGTTGGAAATGTTAGATATGAAAGCACTAATCAGAAGAAAGATGATTTAACAATAAATAAGATACAATAGTAGCAACAAGATTGTCATCAAACTTCTGTTGCAGTAGCAACACGATTGTCATCAAACTTCTGTTGCAGTAGCAACACGATTGTCATCAACAATAATAGCAACACGATTTTTGTTATTGTTATTTTTCTTTTGTTGTCTCATTTCTTTCTTAAACCTGTAACAATATTTCTTGATATGCCCTCTCTTGTTACAATGAACACATGTAACATTCTTGTACTTGGACCTTGACTTGGTTTTACTTTTGTCTCTATTATTCTGACCTCTAAAGTTGGTTATTCCCCTGTCTTTGGTAACCAAAACGTCGGAGTGTGAAGCTGAAGAAGATGAGGCTTGAGACCTTCTTCTCATATGTTTATTCAAGGCACCACTCTTAGTATATTCAATAGTTACAACAACAGTGAGAGCAAAAAATTAGTCAAAAAAATCTCGAAGAGTTTTCCAAGAGTCAGGAAGAGTATTCAAAAGTCAGAGTCCCTGTATTTCTTCATCAAACCTTACACCCATTCCATACATCTGGTCAAAAATACTCCAAAACTTATTTATATGATCGAAAATAGGACTGACCTTTTTATATCTAATATTCATTAGTTATTTCAACAGGAATAACTTTCTATTGCCAGTCTTCATAGCATAGCGTGTCTTGAGCTTTTTTCACAAACTTCAAGCATGTGTCTCATTCACAATATTCTCAATTCTCATCAAATAGAGATTCGGGTTTGTTGGAAGCAAACATAAGTAAATGCATTTTTTTGACAAATAGATTATCTTTCATCTTGCCTTTCCAAATGTGATATTACTGCTATTTAAACACATCATCTTGATCATATTTTCCTTCATCATAGAAATATCAACAATCAATATAATCACAATGCTATGATACTACTTTGTTGGGAAAAAAACAAACAAGCACAAGTAATGTGCACGATAAGGTAGCGGCAGAATAATACCCAAGTCTAATTTTCTGAATTTATTTGATCCAAGAGAAGACAAATAAATTCAAGCACAAACGTATACTGGCATCATGTATATCAACCAACATGAGTATAGCAAGGTAAAATAATCAAACACACGAGACACCAAGATTTACGTGAAAACCCTCTTCAAAGTAAAGAGTAAAAACCATGGGATCAAAGGCCCTCAAAGCTCCACTAAATCAATCAACAAGAGTTATAAAAATTCTCTAAATTGTTCACAAAGCAAGTGCCAGCCCAAGAACAATAATAGAAATAAGATTGCATCAAAATAATTGAAGAAACGAGAGAAATTCCTACAAAAATGAGCTATTGTTCACGCCTCCAACCCAAAGCTACAAGCCTCTAAATCCAATGTCCACTGTTGAAATTCAAGAACCAGATGTTGAGAACTCTCCGTTCAAATTTGAAAACGATCCAATGATTAACGAATCAGAAGATACTATTTGAAGCGGACTGCTTTTCTCTCTCACAAGGTTGTTATGTGAAAAGAACATACTTTTCTCTCTCATAAGGCTTCAAAAGCAGTTTCACCCTTATGTTTTTCTCTTGTTATGTTTCTGTAATGACCCGGCCGATCGTTTTGAGTGTTGTAGCCCCGTTCCCCCATTTACTGCTTATTCTATGATCAATTGCTATTTGTGACTTGTCGGGATAGTTGGTTTGATTTCAGGGATGTTTTATAATGATTATGGACACTTAGTCCCAAGGATGGAAGCCTAAGTTGAAAGAGTTGACCGGATGTTAACTTGCATGTTAATGGCTCCGAAATGGAGTTTTGATGGTTCTGATAGTTCTGTGGACTTAGGAGTGTGTTTAGATATTGATTTGGAAGTACGAAGATGAGTTTGCCTTGAATTGGCGAAAGTTGGAAAATGAGAAGTTTGACCGAGAGTTGATTTTGTGGTTATCGGGCTCAGATTTTGGTTTCGAAATTTGGAATAGGTTCGTTGTGTCATTTATGACTTGTGTGCAAAATTTGAGGTCAATCGGAGTTAATTTGATAGGTTTCGGCATTGAATGTAGAAGTTAGAAGTTCATAAGTTCATTAGGCTTGAATCGATGCGCGATTTGTGGTTTTAGCATTGTTTGATGTGATTTGACGCTTCGAGCGAGTTCGTATGGTGTTTTAGGACTTGTTAGTATGTTTGATTGAGTTCTAGGGAGCCTCGGGTGTGATTCGGACCATGTTCGTCGCATTTTGGAACTTGAAGATTGCTGATTTTTGTTGATGCTGGTTTTCTTGTACGCGTCCGCGAAGAGTATTTTGGGCAGTGTGGATTTGTTTTTGTGTTTATGAAGAGACCAGCGTGTTCACGAAGGTCTGGGGAAATTGTGCATTGTAATCGCGATGGGGAACTTGTGTTCGCGTAGAAGGTAGAGGTAGGCTTGGGCACCAGACCCTAAGCCTTTACGTTCGCGGTCAGGGGGACGCGTTCGCGTAGGCAAAGCTCTGCAAAGCATTGCATTCGCGAGGGAGACTCTGCATTCGCATAAAACGATTTCTAGGCATCTGAGTTTTGTGCTTCGCGAACGCGAGGCACTTTCTGCGTTCGCAAATGAGGACGTCTGGCAGAATATAAAATATCAAAAACGAGGGTTAGATTGAAATTTTATAATTGGACTTTGGGAGCTCGGATTAGGGCGATTCTTGGAGTGATTATCAAGGAATTGACTGGGGTAAGTGATTCTAACTCGGATTTGGTTAATATACATGAATATATCATTATTTTCATCATTTAATTAGTGTTTTGGGTGGAAATTGGAGAAAATTGTAGAATCTCCATAGGCTTTAATTTGAGGATTTGAAATCGGATTTGAGTAATTTTGGTATGGTTGGACTCATGGTTGAATGGGTGTTCGGATTTTGTTAATTTTGTCGGATTTTGAGACATGGGTTCGGGGTTGACTTTTTTAGTTGACCTTTTGACTTTTGCTTAAGAACTTAGCTTTATCATATGGAGTTGATTCCTATAGCTTGTGTTGATTGTATCGAGTTGTTTGTGGCTAGATTCAAGTCGTTTTGAGGCCAATTCATGAGGCAAGGGCTTATTGAAGTGGAGATTTGCACGGTTTGAGGTAAGTAATACTTCTAAGCTTGGTTTTGAGGGAATGAACCCCTGAATTATGTGTTATGTGGTTAGTGTTGCGATGAGACACATGCTAGGTGATGGGCGTGCACCTTAAGAATTGTGACTCGGTCGATTCCGTGGAACTGTGTAGTCAAATGATCTTGTTTTTATCCATATATTCTCCATGTGTTAGAGAAATTGAGCTGTGATTCATGTTAGAAATCATGCTTAGGCAATATACTGGTACTGTTGGGGCCCACAAAGGTCGTGTTGCTGTTGAATTGCTTGCTTAATTTATAATTTTGTACTCAGTCGCATCTATCATTTGCATATCATATCTCAGTCTCTCTTGCCATATATTGATACATCATATCATTATTGTTTGAGCTGATTGTCATGATATTCGTGAGCCCGAGAGACTGGAGAGATTGATAACTGAGTGAGGCCGAGGGCCTGATTGTGAGGATATTTATGGGATCGGGCTGCACACTGCAGTAGGCTTTATTGATTCATGCCATGATTGGCTAATTTTAGCGCTTGGGTAGAGTCTGACTTACCAGCAGTGAGCGCAGATACCTATTGAGTGTAAGTGCGAGTGTCGAGCGCGAGTGCCAAGCGATTGGGAGGATTGAATGACTGTGAGGACTAAGTGACTGTGAGGACTGAGTGACTGTGAGGAAGGAGTGAATGTGACGATTGAGTGAATGGGAGGACTGAGTGAATTGATACTCTGAGAGTATGCAGATAATTTTTATCACTATATTGCATTACAGTTGGCATGCATAATTGACACGTAGATATAGAGATGTATTATTCCTCATTTCAGACACACTTGGCATATTATATACGTTTTGAGCTTAAATGTTGAACTTGAAAGCATGTCTACATTTCTGTGCTGTTAAATTATGTATGTGGACTGTACCTGTTGAGCTCGTCACTGCTTTCAACCCAAGATTAGTCTTGTTACTTATTCAGTACATAGGGTCAGTTGTACTCATACTACACTCTGCACTTCGTGTGCAGATCCAGGTACTTCTGGGTACAGCGGTTGTTAGCTTTTGGAGCTCTACCTGGCAGAAACTATCGAGGTAGCTACTTTGACGTCCACAGACCTTGACTCTCCTTCTTTTCATGTACTTGTACTATTCTATCTTACTAGATAGTGTATTTAGCAGACAGACTATGTTGTTATTTAGATGCCCATGTACTCAGTGATACCCAGCTTTTGGGAGGAATATTGTATTGAGTCGCGGTATTTTCGTATTAGTATTTATGAGATTTTACTCTTAAGCTTATTTTATTATTTTTTCAAACTTAAAGAATGTGTGGTTTATTCTAGTTGTCGCCTTGCCTAGTATTACGATAGGCGCCATCACGACATGTGAGATTTGGGTCATAACAAGTTGGTATCAGAGTCTAGATTACGTAGGTATCACGAGTCATGAGCAGGTTTAGTAGAGTCTTGCGGATCGGTACAGAGACGTCTGTACTTATCTTCGAGAGGCTGCCGAACCATTAAGAAAACTTCACTTTCTTGTGTTCTTGTCGTGCGAATTTGTTGATTCCGGAAACTAAAATTCTGTTATTCTATTCTCTCATAGATGGTGAGGACATGTGCTACCGGACTGAGCGGACGGCCACCAGTACCACCAGCTAGGGCCATGAGAGGCTGGAGCCGTGGTAGAGGCTGAGGTGTAGCTCGTATAGCAGCTAGAGCAACACCTGCAGATCCACCAGTTGCTCCATCTCGGGAGCAGATTCCAGATGTGGTTGAGCCTGTGGGACCAGCTCAGGCACCAGCTGTGCCCATTGTGATTCCAGGCCTTCAGGAGGCTCTGGCCAAGATATTGACTGTTTGCACTAGCCTTGCTCAGGCGGTTTCAGTTCCGGCTGCGCCAACATCTTCTCAGGCCGGGGGAGGTGCTCAGACTCCCGCCGCCCGTACTCCAAAGCAGGTGATGTAGGTACATCAAACACCAGGGGTATTACCAGCATAACCGGTTGCAGTTGCTCAGGCCCAGGTGGGTCCCATTATGACTGATGAGGAGCAGAAGATGCAGGAAACACATCCGAAAAGTCTCGCACTACCGGAACAGAATCGATAGTAGGAGTATTAGTACCAACATCTCTCACAAAGGCTAAATAGGACAAACACCCCTTCCTAACCATCCGTTGGGACTTCAAATATGAAATCACCCGGCTGAGAGCATAATCGAGAGAACCTCTCCACTCGATCCTTGTCAACCCCGGCATCGCCAATGTCACGGTCTTAGCGTGACAATCGAAAATAGCATGATATAGAGAAAACTAATCCATACCCAAAATCACGTCGAAATCAACCATACTAAGTAATAAGAGATCAATCTAGTCTCCAACCCTCCAATGGTCACCACACACGAACGATACATACAGTCCACAACAATAGTATCGCCCACCTGCGTAGATACATGGACATGTGAAACGAAGGACTCACAGGGCATATCCAAATAATGAGTAAAATAGGATGATACATAGGAATAAGTAGAACCAGGGTCAAATAATGTGGAAGCATCTCTGTGGCACACTGAAACAATACCTGTGATCACTGCATCTGAAGCAACGACCTCTGGCCTGGCAGGAATAGCATAGAATCGAGCCTGACCATCACCTGAAAGCCCTCCCCCTCTAGGGATACCTCTAGCTTCCTGAACCCCGCCCCGAGCTGGCTGGGCGCGTGGTGAAGTAATTGGTGCGGAAGTCACCGCTTGACCCCTCTGCTGAACTGGATCTCCAGAGGTCTAGGTATCACCAGTTGAAGATTTGGGACTCGGATATTCTGAAGATAGCATTCAGGACCCTCTATGGTCACTATGAGATCCTTGTGATCTCTTTTGGGATGACCAATGCCCCAGCAGCATTCATACATCTGATGAATAGTGTATTCCAGCCATATCTTGATTCGTTTGTCATAGTATTTATTGATGATATCCTGGTGTACTCACGTAGTCAGGAGGAGCATGCACAATATTTGAGGATTGTACTACAGATGTTGAGGGAGGATAAGCTTTATGCCAAGTTCTCAAAGTGTGAGTTTTGGCTCGGTTCGGTGGCGTTCTTGGGATATGTGGTGTCCAGTGAGGGGATTAAGGTGGATCCAAAAAAGATAGAGGCGGTTTAGAGTTGTGGAGGGTTTCTCATCCATTGGAGTGCCTTTAACCAGGTTGACCCAGAAGGGTGCGGCATTCAGGTGGTCCGATGAGTGTGAGGAGAGCTTTTAGAAGCTTAAGACTGCCTTGACCACAACTTCAGTTCTAGTTTTGCCTTCGGTGCCAGGCTCTTATATAGTGTATTGCGATGCTTCTCATATTGGTATTGGGTGTGTCTTGATGCAGGAGGGTAGAGTGATTGCTTATGTTTTGCGCCAGTTGAAGCCCCATGAGAAGAACTACCATGTTCATGATTTGGAGTTGGCAGCCATCGTTCATGCATTGATGATTTGGAGGCATTATCTCTACGGTGTGTCTTATGAAGGTATTTACGGATCATCGGAGTCTCCAGCACCTGTTCAAACAAAGGGATCTAAATTTGAGGCATCGAAAATGGTTGGAGCTGCTAAAGGACTATGATATTGCCATTTTATATCATCCCGGGAAGGCCAATGTGGTAGCCGATGCTTTGAGTAAAAAGGCGGTGAGTATAGGTAGTCTTGCATTTATTCCTGTTGGTGAGAGACCGCTTGCATCAGATGTTCAAGCCTTGGTCTATCAGTTCGTGAAACTAGATGTTTCGAAGCCCAGTCGGGTTCTAGCTTGTGTGGTATCTCGGTCTTCCTTATATGATCGTATCAGAGAGCGTCAGTATGATGACCCTCATTTGTTTGTCCTCAAGGACATGGTTCAGCACAGTAATGCCAAGGAGGTTACTATTAGGTATGATAGGGTGTTACAGATGCAGGGTCGGATTTGTGTGCCAAAAGTGGATGGTCTATGTGAGTTGGTTCTTGAGAAGGCTCACAATTTGTGGTATTCCATTCATCCGGGTACCGCAAATATGTATCAGGACTTGAGGCAGCATTATTGGTGGAGGAGGATGAAGAAAGACATAGTGGGGTTTGTAGCTTGGTGTCTAAATTGTCAGCAGGTGAAATACGAGCATCACAGACCGGGCGGATTGCTTCAGAGGCTTGAGATTCCGGAATGGAAATGGGAGCGTATCACCATGGACTTCGTAGTTGGGCTCCTACGGACTTCGAGGAAGTTTGATGCTATTTGGATGATTATAGATTAGTTGACCAAGTCCGTGCATTTCATTCCAGTTAGACTACTTATTCTTTAGAGCAGTTGGCTGAGATCTACACCGCGAGATTGTTCGCCTTCACGGTGTGCCGGTGTCCGTCATTTCAGATCGGGGCACGCAGTTTTGGAGAGCAGTGTAGCGAGAGTTAGGCACATGAGTTGAGTTGAGTACAACATTTCACCCTCAGACGGACGGACAGTACGAGCGCACTATTCAGATATTGGAGGATATGATACGCGCTTGTGTCATAGATTTCAGGGATTCTTGGGATTAATTTCTGCCGCTTGTCGCGTTTGCCTATAACAACAGCTACCAATCGAGCATTCAGATGGCTTTGTATGAGGCTTTGTATGGGAGACGGTGTCGGTCTCCAGTGGGTTGGTTTGAGCCAGGTGAGGCTTGGTTCAGGATGCTTTGGACAAGGTTAAGGTTATTTAGGATCGGCTTCGCACGGTGCAGTTTAGACAGAAGAGTTATGCCAATCAGGAGGTTTATGATGTTTCTTACCTAGTGGGAGAGAAGGTATTGCTCAGAGTTTCACCCATGAAGGGTGTTATGAGGTTCGGGAAGAAGGGCAAGCTGAGCCCTCGGTATATTGGCCCGTTTGAGGTGCTTGAGATGATTGGGCAGGTGGCTTACAGGCTTGCATTTTCGCCTAGTCTATCGAGTGTTCATCCACTATTNCAATTAGTTTTATCGCACGATCAAGTATATCAAAGAAGGGTATTATTCCTAAATGTCCAAGTAGCCTTCTAATTATAGATGTGTTCGATAACACACCGATAAGGACTCTACTAGACATGTNCTGAGCCCTCGGTATATTGGCCCGTTTGAGGTGCTTGAGATGATTGGGCAGGTGGCTTACAGGCTTGCATTTTCGCCTAGTCTATCGAGTGTTCATCCACTATTCCATGTATCAATGCTTCGGAAGTATGTCAGCGATCCGTCTCATATTTTGGACTTTAGCACAGTTCAGTTAGATAGTGATTTAACTGATGATGTGGAGTCGATGGCCATTTTGGATCGGCAGGTTCAAAAGTTGAGGTCAAAGAACATAGCTTCAGTGAAGATGTAGTGGAGAGGTCAGCCAGTCGAGAAGGCTACTTAGGAGACCGAGCGGGAGATGCGAAGCAGATATCCATGCCTATTTGAGACTCCAGGTATGATTCTAGACCCGTTCGAGGACGAACGTTTGTTTAAGAGGGGGAGGATGTAACGACTCGGCCGGTCGTTTTGAGTGTTGTAGCCTCGTTCCCCCATTTACTACTTATTGTATGCTCAATTGATGTTATGTGACTTGTCGGGGTAGTTGGTTTGGTTCCGGGGATGTTTCGGAATGAATTGGGACACTTAGTCCCGGTTGGAAGCCTAAGCTAAAAGAGTTGACCGGATGTTGACTTGCATGTTAATGGCTTTAGAATAGAATTTTGATGGTTCCAATAGCTCTGTATGGTGATTTTGGACTTAGGAGTGTGTTCAGATATTGATTTGGAAGTCCGAAGATGATTTTGGCTTGAATTGGCGAAAGTTGAAAAAATAGAAGTTTGGAGAATTGAGAAGTTTGACCGAGAATTGACTTTGTGGTTACAGGGCTCGGATTTTTGTGTCGAAAATTAGAATAGGTCCTTTGTGCCATTTATGACTTGTATCAAAAATTTAAGGTCAATCGGAATTGATTTGATAGGTTTCGGCATCGAATGTAGAAGTTAGAAGTTCATAAGTTCATTAGGCTTGAATCGATGCGTGATTTGTCGTTTTAGCATTGTTTGATGTGATTTGACACTTCGAGCAAGTTCGTACGATATTTTAGGACTTGCTGATATGTTTGGTTGAGGTACCGGGGGCCTCGGGTGTGATTCGGATAATGTTTAGCGCATTTCGAAACTTTAAGACTGCTGATTTTTGCTAGAGCTGGTTTTCTTGTACGCATTTGCGAGAGAGGTCTCGAGTTCGCAAAGAGTATTTTGGGCAAGTGAGGATTTGTTCTTCGCGTTCGCGCAGAGAGCAACGCGTTCGCGAAGAGAGCAATGTGTTCGTGAAGGTCTGGGAAATTGTGCATCGCGAACGCAATGGGGAACTCGCGTTCGCTTAGAAAGTAGAGGCAGGCTTGGGCACCAGGCCCTAAGCTTTCGCGTTCGCGGTCAGGGGGACGCGTTCGCGTAGGCAAAGCTCTCGAAGCATCGCATTCGCGAGGGAGACTCCGCGTTCGCGTAAGGGGATTTCTGGGCAGCTGAGTTTTGTGCTTCGCGAAAGCGAGGCACTTTCCGCGTTCGCGAATGAGGACGTCTGGGTAGAATATAAAATATCAAAAATGAGGGTTAGAGTGAAATTTCATAATTGGACTTTGGGAGCTCGGATTGAGGCGATTCTTGAAGGGATTTTCAAGGAATTGATTGAGGTACGTGATTCTAACTCTGATTTGGTTAATATACATGAATATATTATTATTATCATTATTTAATTAGTATTTTGGGTGATAATTGGGAAACAATTGTAGAAACTTCATACGCTTTAATTTGAGGATTTGAAGGTCGAGTTGTGATCGGATTTGAGTAATTTTGATATGGTTGGACTCGTGGTTGAATGTGTGTTGGGATTTTGTTAATTTTGTCGGATTCCGAGACATGGGCCTGGCATTGACGTTTTGAGTTGACTTTTTGATTTTTGCTTAAGAACTTAGCTTTATCGTATGGAATTGATTCCTATAGCTTGTATTGATTGTATCGAGTTGTTTGTGGCTAGATTCGAGACGTTCGGAGGCCGATTCGTAAGGCAAGGGCTTATTGGAGTAGAGATTTGCACGGTTTGAGATAAGTAACATTTTTAAACTTGGTTCTGAGGGTATAAATCCCTGAATTACGTGTTATGTGGTTGGTGTTGAGGTGACGCACATGCTAGATGATAGGCGTGTGGGCGTGCATCGTAGGAATTGTGACTCGGCTAATTCCGTGGAACTGTGTAGTCAAATGATCTTGTTATTATCCATATATTCTTCATGTGTTAGAGAAATTGAGCTGTGATTCATGTTAGAAATCATGCTTAGGCCATACGCTGGGACTATTGGGACCCACAGAGGTCGTGTTGCTGTTGAATTACTTGCTTAATTTGTAATTTTGTACTCAGTCGCATCTATCATTTGCATATGATATCTCCGTCTCTGTTACCATATATTGATACATCATATCATCATTGTTTGGGCTGATTGTCATAATATTCGTGAGCCCGAGAGACTAGAGAGATTGATGACTGAATGAGGCCGAGGGCCTGATTATGAGGATATTTATGGGATCGGGTTGTACGCCACAGCAGGCTTTATTAATTCATGCCATGATTGGCTTATATTAGCATTAGGGCAGGATCCGCCCCTCTGAAGTCTGACTTACCAACAGTGAGTGCAGGTACCTACTAAGTGCGAGTGCCGAGCGCGAGTGCTGAGAGATTGGGAGGATTGAGTGACTGTGAGGATTGAGTGAATGGGAGGACTGAGTGAATTGATACTCCGAGAGTATACAGTTGGCATGCATAATTGACATGTGGATATAGAGATGTATCATTCCTCATTTCAGTCACATTTGGCATATTATATTTGTTTTAAGCTTAAATGTTGAACTTGAAAGCATGTCTACATTTCTGTACTGTTAAATTCTGTATTTAGATTGTACCTGTTGTGCTCGTCACTGCTTTCAACCCAAGGTTAGTCTTGTTACTTATTCAGTGCATTGGGTCGGTTGTACTCATACTACGCTCTGCACTTCGTGTGCAGATCCAGGTACTTCCGGGTACGGCGGCTGCTAGCTTTTGGAGCTTTATCTGTCGGAGACAATCGAGGTAGTCGCCTTGGCGTCTGCAAACCTTGACTCTCGTTCTTTTCATGTACTTGTACTATTCTATCTTTCTAGACAGTGTATTTAGCAGTCAGACTATGTTATTATTTAGATGTTCATGTACTCATTGACACTCGAATTTTGGGGGAATATTATTTTGAGTCGCGGTTTTTTCGTATTAGTATTTATGAAATTTTACTCTTAAGTTTATTTTATTATGTTTTCAAATTTAAAGAATGCGTGGTTTATTGTGGTTGTCGGCTTGTCTAGTATTGCGATAGACGCCATCACGACATTTGAGATTTGGGTCGTGACAGTTTCAAACCTAAAATAAATCATATTTATATGTCTTGATATTAGTGGGCTATAGGGAAAAGTGAGCTAGTTCCAAATGTCACCTTTTAATCCACATAAAGGGAAAGGCCCAAAAAATCCAAGAGAGTCCGGCACTTCTCATATTTAGGGTAAATTGTGGCCAAATGAATGAATAATGGCAGAAGATAAGTGTTGGCGGCTGAGCATCTTGGAATCTAATTACATACATGTTGCTGAGAATTTTCTGTAAGTATACCTGTCGCATCCTCATATGTTCGATAAAGAGAATAAGTTATCAATCACAAGAAACGAGTAATGTTCTATAATGGAAAAATGAAATCAATCGACATGCGATCTCTAGTAAATTAGTAGACATCTATCAGTACTAACCTTGATCCATTAAAGAGGGATTGTTGAGATATGGTTCTTGATTCCCAATTACGGAAACTTCTAAGCCTTTGAGAACTCCTTCAAGCGTTCTTCTCTCAGACGGGAAAAGAAGAAAAGAAAACGTTATCTAACTTATAGGGAGACCTGAACCATTATATAAAAGAGAACATGCGTAACTCTTCAGAAGAGGTAACGTTTCAATTATTGGTCGATCAATAACAGTAACTGAAAAGTTAATGAGTTTCTACACATATAAAGCTCATACCTCACTAAATAATATTTCTGTGGCCTATATACATAATACTTTATTTAGATCACTAAAACGGTCAATTGATACTAAACCCATGTACAATGTTTTACTACTATATATAAGTGTACAAAGTGTACGAACCCTGCCTTAACTAATTGGAGTTCATTCTCGTAAGGTCATTGAACTAATAAAAATTATTTATGAAAGTTATTTTACTTTGATTTGTAATCGGAAAGTCATCATACTTTACACATTATAACACAAAAGTCACTCAACACATTTCGGTCATATTAAATATTATTTTTAATATTTGTTTTAACTTAATCATTTAAACAATAAAAAAATACCCATTTAAATCGTGACTCAACCCGCTCTTTGACCCGACCCACTTTCTCTTATTTTGGTTACAAAAAACGTAAATATTATTTTGTTGTTAATTATCTTGGTTTTCAGCATACTGATTTAAGCAAAGTATTAAATCAAATCAACTAGAAATGGTCGTCTAGTAACATTATCTTTACTATAAGCAATCCGCGTTCTTGTTCTAAAACATCGAGGATATTGTCTTTTAATTTACTCATATATTAATATTTCTCAGTCAAAATTTCAAGCATTAATACTTTTTTCATTTTTCCTTCCTCCTTTATATTTTCTTCCACTTCAACGCTGCTAATTTTCTTGTTTCACCTTCAAATTTAGCTTCTCTAGTTTGTTAAGATTAATTCCTTATTCTCTATTTAATACTTTGCTTAAACCAATGTATCCATTCAGTATAACTATATTGAGAAGCAACATAATACACTACAACAAAGTAACATTTACGTTTTTTATAACATAAATAAGAGAAAATGGGTCGGGTCATGGAACGGTCGAGTCATGATTTAAATGGATTTTTTTGATTTTTTAAATGGTTGGGCTGAAAAGAAATATGAAAAATAATATTTAATAAAACTCTAAAAGTATTGAGTGACTTTTGAGTTACAATGTGCAAAGTATAATGACTTTTCTGTTACAAAACAAAGTAAAGTGACTTTCATAGACAATTTTTATTAGTCCGGTGACCATACGAGAAATGGACTCTAACTAATTGTACAAAAAATGATAAAAATTGTACTGCATTGTTGGACCTATTTGATTGGTCATTTTGATTTTTGACGCTGTTAAACCTATCTGATTGGTCATTGAATTATGCTGCAATTCTCCCATGGACACATGTATTAGACTTATCCTTCAGCATACACGTGTACACACTTTAGATATAGAATACTATTACTTTAGCTTATTGCTCAGTTTTTGATCCTCCACTGAAGTCCTCCTCCTGAGTTCCTCGGTCTAATCTCCTAAGATTACAACCCATTTCTTGCCGAAAGAAGGGAACATATAATTGAAGCTATTACTAGCATGTAATTGAACACCTCTAAATCTAGAATTATCTTCACTTTTGCTTGTTTTCATTTTCCTCTGCCTTTCTCTTTTACTCATCAATTAGTATGTTTTCTAACTTGATGTATTTCTCCTTTAAGTGATCTCCTTAGTTGAATTTATTTTGTTCTGGTGAGTATTAATTTATCTTTGGTATTTTCCTTTGTCCTTTTCTATTTTGTTATCTATTTTTATTTATGTATTCAACTTTTGTTTAATTATCCTCATGTTTTGTTGTGTACATGCAAAACATCGAGGATCACACTCCAAAACGTACATTCATCCCAATCGGCGAAATACAATAACAAAGCCCGAAAACGGAGGACGAAGAATATTTATGAGTTCTGCCATGTTCTTCTATTCTTTCTTGGTGAGCATGTAAATCTTCGACTCTAATTTTTTTTTTTTTGTAGACTATTGAGTTATCATCTTCACTTGCCTATAAAGTTCTTTTTTACATTTGTGCTTTATTTTTCTTTTTACTTCAATGTATAAGATTGTTTCCTCTTTTTTCAAAAACAAAATTGATGAATACTGTATATGCATATGGCTATTTGTTCAAATGCTTCTATGCAAATTTTCAGCTTAGGTGCTCAAATAACAATAGTACTAAGCACGTTGGATTTCCATCTGGAAAAAAGTTGTAATGAAAGGGAACAACATCGATCCAGCGGAGATGTTATACGAAAGGGAAAAAAAATTCAATTATTTTTTATTCCAACTTTTTTTCATAGGTAATATATAACATTAACATCTATCATTTTGCAACCCCGGGACTTATGATGACATAATGATAGGATATTTAAGAGATGTTTTGGCAACTATAGGTATGGCAGTAAAATATATAGTAGTTGCTAATGTTATACTAAATATTATAAACAATATACTCATGTATCTCTGTGTGAATCCCTTTGAATTTCAATTGTTTAGACTTTTATGTAGTTAGATGAGGGATCAAAGACCTAAGGTGAACTGCTTTTTGTTCACATGATAATTAAATTAAACATTATTTAAACCATAATTTCTTTAATTAATTATACTATCTTTATCTGCTGATAGTTTATTCCCCTTAATGAACTCATCTTTGTTCTTGATTTGAAATATATTACAATTTCAACTATGGATTCCTTCAAACATGGTAATCAATCCTTGCTTAGGTTCCATACAATTCATTGATACATAACATTTACATTTTCTTTTTCAGAAGAAGAGAATGAATATTATTATTCTTTTATGGTGCTTACATCTTGATCGTGCTACAATTATCAATATCTTTTTGTCAGGTTCATTATTAGGAGAAAGCTTTCATTCGTCTTTGTATGTAGTGTCTATTTAACTACTAAGATATAGATAATTAATTTCATTGATTTTCTTTTCTTTTCATTGATATCTAGGTCAGAAGAAATGTGTATGAAGACAAGATGTTACTTGCGATTATTTAGTTTTGACTGAGCAAAAAAGGTACTTTTTCAGTGTAATTTTGCTGCAAATTTATAGTCTTAGCAGCTGATAATTTTTCCTCTTGACCTTGAAAGATCATCGCGGGATCCATTATGCCATATGAAGTGGCATGGTTCTGTTGGGTACTGGCTCATGATGGTTGTTCGACTGATCGACTAAAACAAATTTGCAGAAGAAAGGTATCTAGATGTGCAGCAGGTGTATAAAACAGTTCAGGTATTTCAATTATATTCTTGGTACCCTTTGTTCTTAGAAAAGCTCCTTGTATTTGGCTATAGATAATTTTTTCATTATTTGCTAAATCTTCAAGAACGTTCAACATCTCTATGCCATGGATCTTGATGATGAAGTCTGCCTTTGCTCTTTACATTCAATTCGGTACCATTGTTGGTCCTATTAAAAATCAAGTTTGCCTTTTTTATTTTGTCTTATATGTGCGCTTTAGAGGTGTTTAAGTCTTGACTTTTATGTAGAAATGAAAGCATAATACAAGTTTTGTTCTTATAAATAATCCTTTTTGCGATTAGAGATGAAAAGTGTGATTTAAATTCAAGAAGTAAAGTGCTACTACATTGAGGCGTCCTTACTGAAAATTGCTAGAATTGCGCCTAGAAGATTGGAGAGCAATTGTGAAGCATTACAAACTTATAAAATCTTTAGCTACTACTATTTGCTAAGGTGTTGGATTGTTTCAAGTACAAGATGAACAATAGGAGATCTGTAAATCATATTGCAGTTACTTTTATGTGATCAATTGTTACCTTAGTCACTAGGGAGAAAATAACTTGATCTTTTTTATTTGTTGCTTTTCTTTCCTCCCTTTCAACAAATTATGCTTTATGTGAGATAAGAATAACTCAAGTCATAGACACTCAACAATTGAAAAGGAGATAGTTGGATCTCTGCTCAGGTTGCATCAACTGTGGTGGTCTACAAGGTTTTTTTATCTGTTTACATATTTCTCAATGTTGATATCGAACTATTCACTATTTTATAGGAAGTTCACTTCAAACTTGAAAGTATTAGTTGTCAAGTATCCAGGAAGGATAGCGGTGTCATTAGCGGCATATCTTCCAGCCTATGGCTTCTAGGTATCGAGACGTCTAATTAAAAGAGTAAAGAAGAGTTTGAGACGATGTGATGTCTCGCTTGATGTTCCAGAATAACATAAGGAAATCTATGGTGCAAGCAAGTTGAAGGAAGGTTGCGAGTAATATAAATAGATATGTGTAGGTCGCAAGCTAAAGTATGGTAAAGCGACAAGGTTTTAGGAAGACAAGAGTAAGGATAAAGAAAGGGCGAGTGAGGAGGTGATGAGAATGGATAAGTCATCGGGATTAAGCCCATGAAAACAAGAGAGCTGATGGTTTCTCTAAATCATGGAAAGCTCAGCATAGCCTGAATGAACTCAAAGGAGTCTAAGACTAGTAGCATTAGAAGAGATGGAATGCTGCCCTGGTAGTAGAATGAAGGTGTAATTGTGACAGATGAAGGATGACGTGTGGGACTTCGATTGTCCACGTAAGGTAAATCACATTGGGATGCTATGAAATACGATTATGGAAATATAGCATTGTATCGCCGCTAAATGGATCAGGAAAATCACTTAAAATATTCCTCGATGCAACGTAAGCCCTAGTGGCAAGGTATTACGTAAGAAGTTTCAAGTTATCAGTGATATATTGTGGAACAATATTGAGGTGAATCAATGATAGATGGACAAAAGTCACAAATTATGAGATGAGATTAGGCCGTCATTCTTAAGATGAACAGTAATGAGGAAGCATTAAAGGACTTAGATTTATACATATATGATAAGCAGCGAAAAAGTAACCTGGAGTTTGGTAGCAGACCCCAGTAACGATAAATCGAAGTAAGAGTTATGGTATAGTATAACCTACCTAGATGCAGTACAATCATACGAATGGATAATCGGGTCTATGAAATAAGATATAACAATATTCGTAAGTTCAACAAAGTAATCGAGCGAAGAACTTCATTGTACTTATAGATGCCAAGAGGGACATCTTATTAAGCTCTTTATATGTTCACAAAATGAGGCCTAGGAATTGGCTAAAAGCTGGAGGAAAAAGAAGAGAAGAGTCGCATAGGCGCACTTACAAAGTCAGAGTCGTACATGCTGCATGATAAAAGATAACAACAGTTACAAGATTGGAATGATTCCGACCATAAATCGTGGTGTGGGAAAGAGGCCTAAAGGGGGGAATGCCCTGGCGTTTGGATTTATTTAAAGAACAGTTGCCTAAATGGCAAGAAGAGTATTAAAGTATTCGCAAGCGAGAATGATAAGTGCATCAGTCAGCATTCGAGGATGAATGTTCCAAAGGGGGAAATGATGTTACACCCCATGTTTTTATACGTGAAAGTACGCCATAAATAAATTAATGAAAGCTATGAAATGAGAAGTTACATTTCGCATTTTCTACGTTAAAGTTTCGTTGTCAGTTAACCAACGTAAGTTCGGGAATGAGATTATTTTGAGATTGTAAGCATTATGCTATTTCAAATAAGTGATGAGTAAATTCTTGAAGGAGAGAGAGTAATCAAATCAAAGAAAATGAGTTTCGTCAAAGTTTGGCATTTTGGGAATAAAATACGGTCCAAGCTATAATACCCTGTATCTATGAACTAGTGCCATACAAGGTACCACATGACCGTGATTATAAGATGTATAAAGTGTGTTAAAAGTGAGTTATATTTTAAGTAATTTGAGATGGTTCTTAATTATGTGGGTAATTAATTAATTGTTGGATTAGTGGGGAATTACTAAGTTAATTAAGAAATTGGTAATCAATTAAAACATTTTGGATTGTCATTTGGATACGTTTCACCGTGGCAGCAGAGGCTTAAGTTATTGTGACTCTTTGGATAAGACTTTGTCTCGGACATAACACATAAAAACCATCCTTTACTCGTGAAAGTCTTGGGATAAGACTTTGTCTTGGACATAACACATAAAAACCATCCTTTACACGTGAAAGTCTTGGGATAAGACTTTGTCTTGGACATAACACATAAAAACCATTTTCTACAAAGTCTTTGGACATGACTTTATTTTGGGATAACACCAATATGCATAATGAGTCCCTGTTTACCTTTGTTTGGTTTCTTTATTAATGATATAACTTGGAGAAATTTGAAGACATGATAAAAGAAGGCCAAAAGAATTTTTTGAAGATGTAGAATATGGAGTGAATATTAGTCGGATAAGAAATAACGTGCTATGATATCAAGAATATCATACGGATTTTCCCCTACTCTGATCCGCCGTTATGTGTTTCATCGTGAGTGGAATATGTTGGAAGGATTGTCAAGAGAATCAGTTCAGGTATGTTAAGGCTATCCCTTCTTTCTTTTTGGCATGATCCAAATGATACAAATGAAACGAGCAAAATATGCAACTTTCATAAATGACTATATTCATAGAAATACTAGGGGTGTCTATATTCTTGATTCCCCATGTTCTTGATTCCCCATGTGAATTATTATTCTATCATCTGTTCATAGGTCTCAGAAAAACACGTATTTGATAAAGTTGTCCGAAAGGCATATTGATTTTATGACATCCCGAGAAATCTTATTAAAGTATTTCTTATGCATTTATACATGTGCATTGACCCATGACAAGATGGCGTTATATACGCGTATATTATATGTATATGGGATATGGAAAAAGGTTACGACATTATATACGCACCACCACCTGATTAGCTGGTATGCGTTGATGATTTGCCCACAGTAGCCGAAATAATATGATGGGATGCCCTAAGAAGCTTGATGATGTTATAAACGCATATACCTATGCATGGTATGACATTTATATGCATATTTATGGCATTGTAAATATCAATGATTCACAGAGTTATTCAGATTTACATGTTGAGTCTTTTACTCCATGTTTCTATCATGTCTATTATTTACTGAATTTCATTCCTTACATACTCGGTACATTATTTGTTTTGACGTCCCTTTTGCCTGGAGACGCTGCGTTTCATGCCCGCATGTCCCAATAGATAGGTCGAGAGTCCTCCAAGTAGGCTATTAGCTCAGCGGAAGATGTTGGTGCGCTCCATTTGCTCCGGAGTTGCTTGTTTGGTCAGTATGATTTAGACATGTATTGTTTGGTATGGCAGGGCTCTGTCCCGACCTTTATGATAAGTATGTACTCTTAAAGGTTTGTAGACAGATGTCATGTATACAGATACTTGTATGGCCTTGTCGGCCTATATGTTAAGTATATAATGGATCACATTGGCCTTATAGGCCCGTATGTCACAAATATGAGTTTTTATATCAGGTTGGGTCGTTCTATGTCGGGTATTCCCTCATGTTTACTCTGATTATCTCATGACGCCCCTTGTGGCCCACTTACCTATGATGCTATAATAAGGACGATACATTACGTTGGTACTCGGTTGAGTAAGGTACCGGGTGCCCGTCGCAGATGCGGCTTTGGGCTCACAGGTGCAAATTCCTTGGGCAGAAAAGGCCTATTTTCGAGGGTTTGATCTCATTTTCATTTTTGGACCTAGAGATCTCGGTTTGTGGCAATATTTCGAGAGATTTTCAAGGAAATCATTGGGGTAAGAAATTCTAACTTGGTTTTGGCTATATTACACGAATCTATTATTGTTTTCATCATTTAATTAGTGTTTTGAGTTGGAAATTTTGGGAAAATATTTGTGAAACCCCTTGGGCTAAATTTTTGGAATTTGAAAGGCGATTTGAGGTCGGATTTGAGTAATTCTTATATGGTTGGACTCGCTATCGGATGGGTGTTCGAATTTTATAATTTTGATCGAGTTTCGAGATGCTGGCCCGGGTTAACTTTTTGAGTTGACTTTTTATTTCTTTGCAAAGATCATAATTTTATTGTTCGAAATAGTTTCCTATAGTTTATATTTACGGTATGAATTTGTATTGGCTAGATTCAAATCGTTTGAAGTTGGATAATTGAGAGAAAGGCTTACTAGTGGATTGAGTTAGCGTGTTTTGAGGTAAGTGTTTTGCCTAACTTTGTGGGGGGGAATTACCCCTTAGTATTGGTGTTATTTTGTGATAATTGTGATGTGTGGAAGCAGTATACGCAAGGTGACGAGTGTGTACATAAGCTAAATGTAGAAATTTATCGGTTTTAGCAATGTAGATTCCTTTCATGCCTTAATTGAGTTATCTTAGCATGTTATATTCATCATCATTAGTCTATTTTCACATGTTGTACTTGTCTTATCTCTTACTTGTTAATTTCTCTACATGTTTAGTCGAAGTTTTTGGTTCCTTTATTCCATATTCATCATTTATTCATTAAATTCTTTACTTGAAGTTGTTATTCTTGGAATATCTTGTTGATGAAATTGTTATTAAGTTATAAGGGTCGTGATTCACATTGAGGCAAAGTGTTAAGTTGTGAAATACTATTATCGCTGAGTTAATCACTTCCGATTGTTTTTGTTGATACTCTTGTGCATATTGAGGTTGAACCATGGGCTACTTGTTGTGAACATACTATTGTTGTTGGTTTCTTGGCAAGTTGTGATGTTGGGCACTTGAGGTGCGATTTGTGATACGTTGTGATATTGATACGCATGCAGTAGTAATAGGTTTTGGGGTTAAAATCATACAGTGAGATAAGGTGGGCTTGATACGCGTGTTGCTAGTAGGGGAACTACTTGAAGCCACACGGTGTGATAAGGTGGGCTAAAACGCGGGATGCTATTTCGGAAAAAAATAATTTTCAAAACTAAATGCAAGGCTCCCGCGGTGATATAAGGAAAGATTGTGAATTATTTTTGTGATTTGAGACTACGAGGCGGTACCTCGGTGGTGACTCTTATTGGTACTTCTCTATTACTTCACTTGTGTTTGGTTCCTTGACTTAACATTTTTTGTTTTCTTCCGTGATGTATTATTTGCCTTGGTTATGTGTAATTAATTTTGGTATATTTCTTACTTGTTTCATTCCCATTGCCATTGTTATTACAATGTTAATCACTCGTTCAGTTTCTTATTTATTCTAGTAGGGCCTTGACCAGACCTCGTCACTACTATACCGAGGTTAGGCTCGACACTTACTGGGTACTGTTGTGGTGTACTCATGCTACGCTTTTGCACATCTTTTTGTGTAGATCCAGGTACCTCCTACCAGTCCAGGCACTAGCGAGAGCTCAGCTTTGGAGACTTCAAGGTATACCTGCCGGCGTACGCAGGCCTCGGAGTCCCCCTTTACCTAGACTATTCTAATTTCTTATCCTTTTATAGACATTGATGTATAGGGTTATTCAATACTACTATATAGAGCTTGTGACTTGTATTCGTCGGGTTTTGGGAAGTTGTATATGCTGAGTTGCGAAGTTTATTTTATATTAGATGTTGAATTATTGAAACTTTAATTATTATTTCAGTTATATCTGCATGAATATTTAGCTTACCTAGTCTTAGAGACTAGGTGCCATCACGACATCCTACGGAGGGAAATTGGGGTCGTGACAGTATCTTGCTAAATTATTAAGATCCATATTTATCTTCCCGTCCAAGAAGGGAAAAAAATAAGAAGAAAAAAGAAAGTATTTGCAATAGGTTTTAACTTTTGGGCGTGTTTGAAGAAGTAATTTTCTTACTTATTTTCTGAAGTTGGTTAATAAGGAGAAAATACCCAAGAGAATTTTAGTATAATATAGGCAAATAATATAACTGAACCCGGACCTTAGACCTCAATAGCCGATACATGATCCCAACCTTGACATCGTACCCAACACCCGAGACAGGACCCCCGTCCCCGACCCCAGACCCTGAACTCGACCCAAACCATGACCTAGAATCAAACCCTGAGCTCCCGACACCAGCCTCGACCTTAGACCCAAGCACAACCCCAACCTCGACAGACCGTTTTGGCCCCGACCCTGGCCCCGATACTCACGCCGATTTTGAACCCTAACACTAGTCGTCGAACCCCAACATTGGCCCTGGACCCTAATGTCAAACCCCGACCTTGACATCGATCCCGACACTCGATACTCGATACCCGACCCTCGACACCAAACTCCATATTTTGGGTCGCGAACTTCAGGTCGGATAGGGGAGGGGTGATAAGAGTTGGTAGGTCGGATACGGGGGAAGGAGTGGGGCCAGGCGGGAGAAGGGTGGCCGAAGATAGGAGGAGGTGGGAATAGGCGTGGGGTCTAAAGGTGGGCGAGAGGTGTCAGGATGGGAGTGGGTCGGGATGTGGTTGAGGTGCAAGGTGGTAGGTCGGGATACAGGGACCTAGGATGGAAAGGGTGTGGATTAGGGTGGCAGTAGGGATGGGAAAGGTAGAAAGAAAATTTTGAAAAATATTTTTCCTATCATGGTCCAAACCCATGGCACGTATTATCTGTTTTAGGCATAGGACCGCACAAATTTATCCTTTGTTTTTGGGCGACACCACCTCGATTCCCAAAAGCGCGCGTACCACGTGAACTTAACTCATGCCATATATAGCTCTTCACTTTCCTCTCCCATTCTGATGTGGAATTCGACTAAGGTGATATGTGCACTCCTTCTTCAGATGTTTGTCAGCATAGAAGCCTACTAGTCCTACTTGACTCGCCCTCCGTCACAGGCATCACATTTATCCCCCCCCCCCTTAAAGACTCGGCGTCGTCGCTGAGGTTTGCCCCACCATTATACCAAGCGAGATCCGGCATACTTATCATGACCCAAGCACATGGCACATATTATCCGTTTTGGGCCTAGGCCCGTACGAATTTGTCCTTTTCTTAGGCTACAACACTTCGACCCCCAAAAATGCGTGTACTATGTGAACTTAACTCATTCCTTATTTAGCTCTTCCCTTTCCTCTCCCATTCCGATATGGGATTCGCCTAAGGTGATATATTCACCCCTTCTTCAGAAGTTTGCTAGCCTAGAAGTCTGCTAGTCCTCTTAACCCGTCCTCATCAGCCCGTCCTCCGTCATGGGCATCATATTCACCCCCTAGGACTGAGCGTCCTCGCTGAGGTTTGCCCCACCATCGTACTGACGGAGATTTGGCTCTGATACCATACTTGTTACGACCCAAGCACATGGCACGTATTGTCCGTTTTGGGCATAGGCCCGTATGGATTTGTAATATTTTTGGGCTACACCACCTCGTGCCCCAAAAATGCGCGTACCGTGTGAACTTAACTCATGCCTTATTTGCTCTTCACTTTCCTTTCCCATTCTGATATGGGATTCTCCTAATGTGACATCTATACTCCTTCTTTAGAAGCTTGTCAGCCTAGAAGTTTGCGAGTTCTACTTGACCCGCCCTCATCAACCCGCACTCCATCATGGGCATCACATTTACCCCCTTAAAACTTAGTGTCCTTGCTGAGGTTTGCCCTACCATCGTACATAGGGAGATTCTACTTTGATACCATACTTGTCACGATCCAATCTCATGACACGTATTTTTCGTTTTGGGCCTAGGCCTGCACGAATTTGTTCTTTTTTTGGGCTACACTACCTCGACTCCCAAAAGCGCGCGTATCATATGAACTTACATGCCTTATATAGCTCTTCACTTTCTTCTCATATTCTGATGTGGGATTCGCCTAAGGTGACATGTGCACTCCTTCTTCAGAAGCTTGTCAGTCTGGAAGCTTTCCAGTCGTGCTTGATCCGCCCTCATCAGCCCGCCCTCCGTCAAGGGCATCACATTCACTCATTCCCCCCCCCCCCCCCCCCTCCAAGGACTCTCCGTCCTCGCTGAGGTTTGCCCCACCATCCGTTGATACCCAATTTTACCCTCATATTTTATAAAATATTCCATATACTTTCAAAATATCATTTTGCACTATTACCTAATTTACAAGGGTCACATAAGTATTTTCTATAACTTCCTAATAATTTTTAAAGCTTTAAAATTAATTTTTCTTGCATTTAATTTGTTCAATACTTATTAATTATAAATTATTTTTAGGGTGATTTAACCGTCCAAATTTATCATTTTATACCCACATGTATTTTATAATATTCCATCTTTTTTACATAATTATATTTGAATTTTCTTATTTTATCTACACTAGTTACAATAATAGCCTATATTCTATAAATAATTGCGTTTATTGTGTTATTCGTGCTAAAATAGTATTTTATATTTTTTTAATAAGGAGTTATTATTTTCAAATATTTTATCGCGTAAATAATATTTTTATTATCTATTAGTCATTTTCTTTAATATAGTTTTATGAATTTCGGGTATTTAAATTGTAGCCCAATTTAGAGCTAATTTGGACTAAAACCAGACCCAAAAACACCTGGCCCATCTCTTTTACCCATCTGAAGTCCAAACCAAACGGCCCTTTACTCTACCCTGTCATGACCCATTAAATAACCCTTCCCCTTCCCCTTTGATCTTGGCCGTTGATCTTAAATGATCAACGGCCCATAATAAATCCCTCATTCTCCTTATATCCTTCACCCTTAACCCTAGAGACCCATTTTCCCCGTTCAGTCGCCTCTATGTTCTCTCTACTCCCCTCCGCTCTTCACAAACCCTAACCTTTATCCCCAAACTCTCTCCAAATTCGGCCACACTATGGAATCCTTTCGTGATTTGCTTGCCTTATTCCGCTACTACTCACGATTTCATGGTGTTACTTAGTATTTGCCTAACTTTGGTAAGTACTGCCTTTTAAATCGGTCCTGATTGGCTCCAATTTTGTGAAGATCTGAGCGATGTTTCATCTATATAGACTCTACAATGAATGATTCTTGCATTTTCGGTCCGATTCATTGCAGTTGGACGCAACTAAGGTTTGAAATTTCTTTCACTCCTTTACCGGTTCTATTAGGGATTGCATGTTGTCTTTTCTTTCCTTATTTAGGTTTAATTGATTATTTTTCTTGTTTGTTCATCCTAATCTGTCACTATATAAACCCCCTTCCCCGTTTCCCCTAGAGGACCTTAATGACTACTGTTATTCTCTTACTTTCACACCTTCTATACTATTTCTGCACTCTTGATTGTGGTCGGCTGAAGGCCAAGGCCACCAGAATCTTCTCTATCAACCTCCCTAGTGCAAACATTGCTCGAGGTCACTGAAACTCATGTGAACTCTGACGCACTAGGATCTGGGGTTCTCACTGTTATCTTTCAATTGTTGTCACTGCTGAGATTCTAAGTTACTCACTATTTTGCTTGTTTATCTTTGCAACTAGTTAGTGTTCTTGACCCTTTACAGTCTTAATTGTTACTCCTCTACTTATACATGTATGTGTATTCTGCGTGCCACCACAGTTTGAACTTCTATAGACAAGCATGACCTAAGTTTCTTTGCTATTTATGAACTCCCAGTTTGTTGTATGATTTACTGTAATTCTATTGTCTCAATGATGTTTTGCAGTTCCATGTTCTCTAGCATCGAACTTGATAGGCTTCAACATGTGTAGTGTACTCTCACTCTGTGTATTTGACTCAAATGGTTTCTGGCCTTCTTAGGTTTTGCCTGATTGGTTGTGCTAAGGCCTTGAATGTTGTAACTTTTACCTGTTATGAGTTCACATTCTTGCCCTGGATTTCTAGGACCTTTTGTGTAAACTACTTGCTCAGAATCTGCTTTAATGAATCTCTTCCTACTAAATCCTTTATGTGTAATCTACTATTTCTTACAAACTGATCCTTGACTCTCCCATCTCCTTGTCTATGATTCTGCTAGGCTGTCATTTGAAGTTCTTTAGGTTGGTTCTAACTGTTTGCAACAGTTTTCTATCTTATGATATCCTATCTTGTCACTGTTAAATTTTGTTTTTTTCTAGAATTACTTGCCCATATGTGCCTTTGATGCCTTTCAACTTAGCATGGTCTTGTTTATTTGTTGAAGTTGTAGCTATTTCAGTTGTAAGAACTAAGTGTTTAAGTTATTTTACTTAATTTTATGAGTAGTTTTGTTACCTGTATGGCTAGAGTTAGCATCCATTAGCTTAATTACTTCAATCGTTTGGGCCTGGTGTGCTGGGCCTGCCTTTGGTATTGGGGTATTGAAGTACACTGTTTGCACCTGGAGATTGAGCATGTTGTCCGCATGAAGTTCTAAGCGTATTTGAAGGCCCAAATGTGTTACTGGGTTATTCTATATTTGTAATTGGGCCTGTAATTATTCAATGTGGTCTGTAATAACTTGTAAAACTGAATGATGGGAAAATTAGTAAAAAAGAGGATTGGGGTATTCTAATTCTTGCATGAATGGGTAGAAAACCTGTCCATAGGGATTAATTGCTCTGTTTGCTATTTGTTGGATGTGCTTTATTTTTATATACTAATAGAAATCATGCCTAAAGGAACTCAAACACTTCACCTACTCAACCTGTCTAATGCCCGCACATTATCAGAAAGATGTTTGCAAGTATCTAAGTGGTTTACTTGTTTACATGTTTACCTCTATGCAATATTAGATAACATGCCTATAAGAATCAAACATCATTGAATATTTGCTCAACTTGTACAATTGCAGTGTGATTATTAGATAACATGCCTATAGGATCGTGTTAAGTAATGCTTCCATCGATGCTCATCTAGATACCATGTCTATAGGGCCTTAACTGATTAACTAATTGACTGTTTTGTTGTTCTTATCACACTGCCAGCTTAGATAACATACCCTCAGGAATAAGAATGATAAATCTGTGTTCGAATACCAACTATTAGAGAACCTGCCTATAGGATACTGCTACTCTCTTAGAAAGCATGCCAATAGAATTAAAAATTGAGTAATTCTGAGTTTTCCAATGGCTTCACTGCCCCAGGAAAAAATCACTTAGAGATCATGTCTATAGGCTTTTTATAACACTTGTAATCTGTAATTTCGATAATCTGGATAGCGGCACTGCCTATGAGATGTTTTTAAACTGTGTGGTCACATAGAAGTCATGCCTATAGGTTTTAAACAACTCTAATGCATCTCGATTCTAAAACTGCCTACTGCAGAATCTGAAATCTGTTCGAGTGACTTTGTTGCTTATGTGTGGAGGCTAACTTGAGCCATTCGTTGTCTTTACGTGTAGTCCTACTTGTTTTGAATGTGCGCTTAGTTTTATCATTTTGAACTATCTAAGTAAAGTCTGGAACTACCCAAATAGCAGGTCCAAAGCCTCCTGGACCATAAGCATGGGACAGGTAATGCACGCATAAGATACGACCTAGAATTGAACTAGAGCGCTTTAGGTAAGAAACTTTAACATAGTAATTGGGTAGCAGAAGATGATAGTATGTGCCCACTGAATAATATGAGCAACCCCACCTTAAGGGAGTTGGGAAGTATTATTTATGTTGCACGGGGTGATCCTTTAGGATAAAAAACTTAGGACTCCCCCCCCCCCTTTATATGTTTGCGACTCGCGCCTTTGTTTATTTGAAATTAGAATAAATTAGGTTGTACCTAACCCACTTCGGAAAATTAAAATCAACCTAAACATCCCCGAAATTAACATGGTGATGGGAGCGCCACACAAGTTGAAGTAGTGGTGGAAGAACATTCGCCTGGAACACGGAGATGTGATTTGGACACACCTGGGGGCACTGACCTCTTTCCTAAACATCCGAGCAGACAGGGTGCTCACTCGCCTACTGATAGAATTCTGGGATCCGGCTAAGGTGGTGTTCAAGTTTGCTGACTGTGAGTTAGTACCGACTTTGGAAGAAGTTACTAGTTTCACGGAGCTGCCGTTCATAGGAAGGAAGCCAATACTATCAATCACTATGCATGGCTATAGGTTCTTGGATGCTTTGGGTCTGGCTAACAGTCGAGGTCTGAGAAACATCAAGGACGGATGGGTGAGCCTAGATCAGCTGTTCGATAGATTTGGACATCACGAAAGCTATGAGTGGTATTCGGGAGAGTTTCAGTATGATCAAGAAATGTGGGAGAGTCTCAGACCTATCACTTTCTCATTGGCACTGTTGGGAGCTTCCCGTAGAGAAGGGGTCGATCTAGTGCCGATGGTGCTAGCTGGGATTCTAAGGACTTTGTCTGCATGTGCACGGGGGTATGATTTCTTTAAGGGTTGTAACTTGCTACTTCAGATCTGGGCCACAGAACATTTCTTCCAGCGAGAGGCCACCATTGACTACTTTATGGGCGTCAACATCTTGATCCGCAGCCACAACGAGAGGATGAGACATTGGGTCTCCCCACATGGGCAAGAAGAATGGAGGGAAATGCTAACTAATCTAAGTGGAGAATGGGTCAACTGAAAGCTGTCATGGTTAGGTGGGAGGGCGATCTTAAGGACTCCTCATAAATACTTCATCGAGCTGATCGTACTTGAGGGCATCCAACCATACTCACCATTGCGGGTTCTCATACAGTTCGGGATGATCCAGGATGTGCCTTTATGGATGAGGAAAGTACTATATGAGGATGAGTACAACATGCAGATTCCAACCCCTAGGATAAGAAGGCTCCAAGAAGTATGGAATGATCTGGTCACAATGTCGATGGGTGAAAACTCGGGGTGCACTCCGGAGTATTATGTCTGGATCAACAAGGAAGAAGCCTGGTAGGAGGACACAGTGGCTGCATTGCAAATCTACCATGAGATTCTTCCACATTACCTTGTGACTAGCTCAATGCACCATCAAGTGGTCCCAGGATCTATTGATCACATGCTCCCACCTGCTGAAGATAATGAGGGGGTAATGGAATACATACAGATAGAATTTGAGACAGAGTCAGAGGGAGATCTAGGAGAGAAGTCTGAGTTCAGCGATGACGAGGAGGAGTTGGAAGAAGATCCGGAGGAGGAACCAGAAGAAGAAGAGGAAATGGGAAATGATTCCTGGGATGGTTACTAGAAGTTGGTTGATTTCCCCTTCTTTCCCACTTTGTACCCTTATCCCTAGTTTTCTTACTTTACTAAAGGGCAAGTTGTTTAAGCCCACGTAGTTCTATGAATATCAGAAATAGTGATGTAACCTTTGTTCCCACCTATCTCAGTCCAAACATTATCAATGAAAATAAACTTGCTTCAGATCTAAATATGTTAAGTCCAATTGTTTGTCAAACATCTGCGATTTAGGCCTACCTTCGGCAATGTGAGGTCCCACGAATTCTGGGAAAACACGCTAGCCTAAATTCATTGATGAATTGCTCTGTGTGATTTCCTTCTTGTATAAATGAAGAAACTGACTTTTGTTCTTTTTCTTTTCTTTCTTCTTGTTTTATTTTTACTTTATTATTACTCCCCAAAAGAAAAGTTGGTTTGTAGAGAGCTGAAACTGGCGGAACCACTGTACAAAAAACCCGACGGAACATGCTCTGGTCATAGCCGATATCCCAGGGCGATCGGGAGAGAAGAACGATACCAACAATGATGAACACGTGGCCAGGATGGCCTAGGAAATGGAGTCTTTAAGGGAGGAAGTACAACATATCAGGGAACTAGCACATCTGGCGGTGACAACGCTCCCTCAATCACCTCACTTTCCTTCTTTGGATTCAATTCATGACCACTTTCCTTCCACATCATGCCAAAATAACAACACCCTAACTTTAGTCCCCGCCACTCAAGTCATACCTCCAGTAACCCCCGCAAACCTACCAAATCCCCCTATCCACACTCCCTACGTACCACAGTATTCAAACACCACAAAACCGACCTATCACCACCAACGCATCTCACATCCCTCCTCGTGACAGAGTTACTTTTAACACTCACCCAAATCAGCACATACCCGTGGCACATACCGCCACCCATGAGCGATATGTTCCTCCTGTATATTCCATTTCTGAACCTACCTTTATAGCGCCTATCACGGTCAGGGTACCTTATGAGATTGACCAATTTGTCGAGATGGAGAGGGAAGCTAGGCTTATGGAAGGGGAGTGAGTATCTGAGCAGCTACAAATCTTGAGAAAACAAATGAAGAACCTCCAAGTCGCCCGGGGAAGTGAAAGTTTGGACTAAGAGGATGTGTATCCATCAGGATGTGGATATGCTAGTGGGATATAAGCCTCTAAAGTTTGATATCTTCGACGGGACGGGTGATCCCCACACACATTTGAAGTTGTTAGTCGGAGTGGGAAGCAACGAGAAGCTAAGAATGAAGTTGTTTATAAGGAGCCTGGTGGGAGAAGCACTTACCTGGTATACTCGACAGGTTCTGTGAAACTGGAGAACCTGGCAAGATATGGCGGAGGACTTCCTGAATCGCTTTCGATTCAACACAGAGATCACTCTTAATAGTTTCACACTGGTAAACCTGCACAAAAATCCATCAGGGTCATTCCAAGAATATGCACGTCGGTGGAGATCAGAAGCCGCCAGGGTACAACCTCCACTGGACGATAGTTAATTAAACAAGTGTTTCATAAGGGCCCAGGAAGGGATATACTTTGAAACAATGATGGGAATGATGGGACAGAAATTCCCCGAGCTGGTCAAGATGGGAGATTTATTAAAAAAATGTATAAAATCCGGTAAAGCACAATCCATGGATGCACTCCAAGCGGCCAGCAAGGCAATCCAATCAGGGTCTATCGGTAGCGGAAAGAAGAAGAAAGAGGAGGTCTCAGCAGTTACTATCAACCCAATCCACATCACGAAAACACTTCCTATTCCCCAAACAACCATTCACCGCCACCTGCTTACACTCAAGTCTATAACACCCAGCCATATTACGACCCCAACCTCAATACAACCCTCCTTGAGCCCATAACAACCCGAACCCGCAACGACCATATGCTCATGTCCAAACCACCACCCACAAAAATTGACCCACTTATGCACTACGCCCTCGTCCCAATTTTGAAGAGAGGGGTCCTAGAAA
Source organism: Nicotiana otophora (assembly GCA_000715115.1). NCBI lineage: Eukaryota > Viridiplantae > Streptophyta > Magnoliopsida > Solanales > Solanaceae > Nicotiana > Nicotiana otophora. Next base: position 88,272 of record AWOL01S0030594.1, read on the forward strand.
TTATTGTTGAGCCTCTGGCCCAATTGTTCGAGAGATTGAGAAGAGAAGGATTGATACATCCAGTGGAAGGAAGGGTTCCTGAGTATCTGTCACACCCCGACCTCGGGGAGCCCGACCGGTGAGCAAGCCTGCTAGATGCCTTCTACCCAACCTTGCCCATTAATAACATAAGAATCAGTACAAGTGATAGACATGAGAAGTGTCAAGTGTTCCACATTCTTTTTCCATTACTAAAGGATATCCATTTATGACTTCCAAAATATTACAAGTTTATAGATATGATGAAAAATATGTTTGCCCAAATTCCATGAAAAATATGTTTGCCAAGAGTAGTACCACCATGTGCGCAACATGGCGTCTGATCTCCACCAGATCGGCTAGGCCACCTTCGCACAAATGCAGTGTGGGTTGACTTTCCAATTCATAGCTAATATCAATCTCATCCATATTAAGGGAAATAATCACAATCACATCAATATTTCAATCTCATTCCAAATAAGGAGAATAATCACAATCCACCCCTACACCGGCATGTGTAGTTTTGGGTGTGGGCCTTATGACCCACCCTTCCTCGGTTTGCTGATGATACTCCCAAAAAACCTTTTGTTTTTGCACACAAGTAACATAAAGTACAAATATATTTTATATTCACATCTTAACCTTTCACACTATATATATAGCTTCGTTAGTACTTTCAACCATTCACAGCATCATTATTTCCTCGGCTCTCTTGGCCATACTTATGATTCTTCATTCATGGCATGTTGGCCTTATTTTTCAACATTTTCACATCTTTACTTTCATGGATCATCATCATAAATGTCAACAAATAGAATATTCCGAAAATCACAACTTTAGGTTTATTAGCGATGAAGATTTTAAACACAATGAATTTCTTTCCCAGAAATGGAGTAAAACGATCGGCAATCGAAGTACAAGTTAAAATCATAAACGTGTAACACATCATTTATTCTTGAAATAATTTTCCCCAAAAAGGGCAATACACAATTTCAAGTCATGAAGACATAAGAGCTCAAAACACATTGGAAATACTTACAATGCTAGCATTAGTTAAAACAACCACATTTGGGCATGACTTGGGTATATAAGCTTTTAGGCAAATCTATTTTCGAAGTCAGTTTGGAATAGTTGAATAAAGGCTTATTTCACAACCTTTTTCCCATCATTTCATTTCCTTGGCACCATTGGCCACAAGTATAACTTTAATTATTGGCATGGTGGCCACGCTTTACATCTCCAACCCACTTCTTTCACTTTCAAGCATCTTTATAGATTACCAACAACAAGGCATTTCAAATCAAGACTTCAGGTACACATATAAGCAATTGGAGTTTTAGACGCATGGAGTATTCTTTCCAAGTTAAGCATAATGGACTTTCGTTTGAAACATGACTCAAAGCCATAACATTTTAGTACACATATCATTCTTGAACACATTCCCAAAGGATAACATAATGTGATAGGAACATTCAGAACACATTTTGAATACATAATTCTCGACACTCTGCTTACTCGGGACAATCGAATTTATTGGGAACAACTCGGAACATGGGAATAAGGAACTTGAGCCAACCATACTTGAAACTTACGAGAACATCATGGAATTCAATTCTAAGAGAGTAGTTTAGCCATCATACCTCGTTTGAGCTTTCCTTAAGTTACTACAACATCCTAACACTTCTAGTAATAACAATCTATAAGAAGATAGAGAAAATCAGATAATAATTAGAAAGATTCTCATAGTTTAACTCTCTTAGGAATTTTGTCAAACACCTAGTATGAAAAATAGATTATAAAGCTCTACAATGGTAATATCTTCCTCCCTCAACCAATTTCATCAAGAAACTACCCAAACTAGTTCATTAACCCCACATACTACAAGCTATTGACACATGCATGGCCTAATTCTAATCCCACAATATACTTTGACCCTAAAATAAATTTACCAGACATTCATTTCAAAATGAGCCCCAAAGGCTATTTATCAAAATGGGGTCGGGTTATAAAAATAGGAAAATGGACCTTTTGAACTAAGGTCTGCAGTCGCAGAATGGACCGCATAACAAATATGTGGCTCGCAAAATGGGCTGCGGAAATGATGACAAGAACTGGGTTAGTCTGGACCGGTCTGCGACAGGACTGCGGTCCGCAGATAACTTATGCGGCCGCAGAGTAGACCACGAAATCATCCAATGAAATTCTTCAAGCCAAATCTGTGATGGAAAATGCGGATCGCGAAATGGATATGCAATCGCAGAATGGACCTCAAAACAATCTTCAAAATTCAACCATTTTTCTGCTCAACTCTACGACGGGTATGCAGCCCGCGGAGTGGTTCTGTGGTTGCGAAACTGACCATAAAATTGCCTTCTTCTGAAAAAAATTCTATCAACTCCTCAGTGCATTCTTCAACCCAAAAAGGTGCGTACACATCACCCTACTTCGGCACCACAAAACTTGAATCCCTTGGCGAAATGTTACGGGGCCTTACAATATCCCTCCAAGTATTTTGATATAACCATAAGGTGCGTGTGCCATTGCAATGTGCCCGGGCATGATAATAAAGATTGTTTTAAGCTAAAAAATGAGATTGAAACACTGATCAAGAGTGGAGCCATTCAGTGCACTCTGGCTCCGTGCAATGTGAATCACAATCCGCAGCCAAATCACCAAAACTAGGGGGTCAACCTGATTACACTGGACAAAGAATATGATTTGAAAGGAACGATTATCACAATAGGAAATGCAGAGGCCGCAAGGATCCCACCTCAAAGGGATCTAATGATTACAGTACAATGAGACCTACGGTGACAGTTCAAACTTATCAGTGACAACCTGCCGTTGCTACAGGGGACGAGGAGAGTCAGGAATGCAAAACTATCCCATGGACATACAAGCAAAAGGGGAAGCCAAGATGGCAGACTCTGCCGCAGCCCACGGTATGACTAGGTCTGGGAGATGATACGCTCCTGAAGATAAAAATCGAGGGATTTCGGGAAGAGAGTAGATTCAAAGAAGGAACATAACAGATCCAAAAGCCACCAAATTTTGGAAGAGAATGTCAACCAAAGAGAACTCCATAGAGGAGCAACTGAAGAAAACACCGGCACAAATATCAATCATGGACTTGCTAATGAGTTCCGATAGTCATAAGGATGCCCTGATAAAAGTAATAAGTGGGGTAAGTGTGCCAAGCAACACCACCAGCGAGGCGCTGGCCGCAACAATTGGGAAAATAGTCGAAGTAAATATGATCACTTTCAATATAGATGAATTTCCTGTCGAAGGTGTAAGTCACAACAAAGCTCTTCAATAACTGTCAAATGTGGGGACAAAGTGGTGTCCCGAGTGCTGGTTGATGGAGGGTCAGAAGTCAACATTTGTCCGTTCTCTACTCTACTGGAGTTGGGAATCCATTTGAGGGAAGTCAAGGAAAGCCACGTGAGGGTAAAGGCTTTTGATGGTTCGTAAAATGATGTTATCGAAGAAATTTATTTCACTTTGCAGATCGGGCCGGTCGAATTTCCCATACTGTTACAACTAATGGATATTTTTTCTTCATACAACTTGCTGTTAGGAAGGCCCTAGATACCCATGGCAGGGGCCATCTCATCTACTCTACACCAATGCATAAAATTTGAGTGGGGATGTCAAGAAATCGTGGTCCATGGAGAATGGGGCCTATCATCTTATTTGGAGCATGTTGTCTCGTTTATTGAAGGACTTGATGGAGTTGCTTTCTATGTAGTGGAAATCATGCAGTCCACTAAAATTGAAGAGAATGAACAAAACATGGGAATGCAGTCACCGTACTTTCGGGTACGGGCCAGAGTTCAACATTAGAAGATAATATTACCGATGGAATGGGAAGGCTATTGGTGAATATGATTGAAGAATGCTATGGAGTAACATCAAGACAATGACCATCAGGGATGCCGAAGCAGGGGAAGAGCTGCGAAATTGGACCACCAATCCATCTTTGGTTCGCCGGGTGTGTTGGTAGTTTGGAACTGTAAGAGTTTTATTATTGAAAAGCACACGGTCAATTGAGGCCTGCGCCGTGTTTGTACCTTTTTGTCATTTTCCTCTTTTGAACGCTTAGACGTTCCTCTTTTGATGAAATAAAAAGAACCATTTTCTTAAGATATTGCAACTTTATTTACCGCTTCATTTATACTTAGTTTTTCTTTTTAGTAATCAAAATGATAAAAGCCCGCGAGCGAAACTCCCCATATTACGAGGAATATGACAAGAGTATGATGCCAGACAATTTCCCACAGAAGATCGAACAGGTGGAGAGTTAGAAAAGGCCCAACCTCAAAGAAACGGAAGTGGTCAACCTCGGAAGTGAAGAAGACATGAAAGAAACCAAAATCAGCATTCATATAGAAGCCGAGTAGAAGGAAAAACTAGTTGAGCTCCTCCGACAATACATCGATGTGTTTGCATTGTCATATGATGACATTCTGGTTGCTAGGTACTTCTCCAAGATCGATTTAAGATTCGGATATCACCAATTGAAGATCAGGAACAAGATGTTCCGAAAACAACTTTTAGAACCCGATATGGGCACTTTGAATTTTTAGTAATGTCTTTTGGGTTAACAAATGCCCCAACAGCTTTCATGGATCTTATGAATCGAGTCTTCAAGCCTTTTCTTGACTCTTTTGTGATAGTGTTTATTGACGATATCCTTGTATATTCACGCAATCGAGTGGACCATGCTGATCATCTCAAGGTAGTTCTACAAACCCTATATCAGCACAACTTATATGCAAAATTTTTGAAATGTGAATTTTGGCTTGAATCTGTTACATTATTGGGTCATGTAGTCTCTAGTGAAGGAATTATGGTTGATCCTCAAAAGATTACGGCTCTGAGGAATTGGCTGAGGCCTACAACTCCAATAGAGATTCACAGTTTCTTAGGCTTAGCTGGGAATTACAAAAGATTTGTAGAGGGATTTTCGACCCTTGCCTCTCCGTTGACTAAATTGACGCATAAGGAAATTAAGTTCCAATGGTCAGATGCTTGTGAAAGGAGCTTCCAGGAGTTGAATTTGAGATTAACTATGGAACCAGTGTTGACTCTACCAGACGGTACGGATGGGTTTGTAGTATATTGTGATGCTTAGAGAATTGGACTTGGGTGTGTATTAATGCAATAGGGAAAGGTGATAGCTTATGCTTCTAGGCAACTCAAGAATCATGAAAAGAATTATCCAACACATGACTTAGAACTTGCAGCGGTGGTATTTGCACTGAAAATTTGGTGTCACTATTTGTATGGGGTCCATGTGGATATATTCATGGACCATAAGAGTCTTCAATATACTTTCAAGTAGAAAGAATTGAATCTGAGGCAGAGAAGATGGTTTGAGTTACTAAAGGACTACGACATTGATATTCTATATCATCCGGGGAAGGCTAATGTTGTGGCGGATGCTCTTAGCCGGAAATCTATGGGTAGTTTAGCACACTTGGAGGCATATCAAAGGCCATTGGCCAAGGAATTTCACTGATCTGCCAGTTTGGGAGTTCGTCTTGTGGACTCTAGTGAAGGAGGGTGATTGTGCAAAATAGGGCTGAATCATCACTTGTTGTGGAAGTCAAGGAGAAGCAATACAACGATCCATTATTGGCACAATTGAAAGAGAGGATTCATAAACATAAGACCATGGCCTTTTCTCTTAGCATGGGTGATGGTTTACTAAGGTACCAAGGGCGTCAATGTGTTCCAAATCTATATGGTCTCCGGGAAAGAATCATGACAGAGGCTCACACTTCTAGGTATTCCGTGCACCCGGGTTCTATGAAAATGTATCATGATCTTAAGGAAGTCTATTGGTGGAATGATATAAAGAGGAATGCAGCGAAATTTGTGGCAAAGTGTACAAATTGTCAGTAAGTGAAGGCCAAATACCAAAGGCCCGGTGGGTTGGCAGAGAACATAGAAATTCCAATGTTGAAGTGGGAAATGATTAATATGGACTTTGTGGTAGGACTACCATGCACTCCGCGCAAGTTTGACTCAATTTGGGTGATTGTGGATCGACTCACGAAATCAACACACTTTTTGCCGGTTAAGTCTATCGATATAGAGAAAATATATGCTCAGTTGTATATCAAAGAAATAGTCAGGTTGCATGGCACCCCAGTTTCCATCATATCTGATTAGGGAGGACAATTCACTGCTAATATTTGGAAGACATTTCAGCAAGGTTTGGGTACTCAGGTGAATCTTAGTACAACCTTGCACCCGCAGACTGACGGGCAGGCAGAGCAGACTATTCAGACGTTTGAGGATATGTTGCGTGCTTGCGTTCTAGACTTCAAATGTAGTTGGGATGATCATTTACCACTCATAGAATTTGCATACAACAATAGCTATCGTGCTAGCATTCAGATGGCACCGTTCGAGGCTTTATATGGAAGGAGATGTGGATCTTCTATTGGGTGGTTCGAGATTAGGGAAGCAGAGTTGATAGGGTCGGACCTCGTGCATCAGGCTATGGAAAAAGTTAAAATCATTAAGAAACGGTTGAAGAATGCTCAGCATCATCAGAAATCCTATTCGGATGTTCGTCGTAGGGATTTGGAGTTCAAAGAAGATGATTGGGTATTCTTGAAAGTTTCCCCCATGAAGGGCATGATGCGGTTTGGTAACAAAGGGAAATTGAGTTCAAGGTATGTCGGACCGTACAGAATCATTCAGAGGATCGGTGAGGTGGCGTACAAGCTTGAGCTACCACCTTAGATATCATTAGTGCACCCGGTGTTTCATGTATCTATGTTGAAGAAAGTAGTTGGAGACCTAACACTCATTATTCCGGTTGAGACTGTTGAGGTTAATGAAAAATTGAATTACGAAGAGATTCATGTTTCTGTTATTGATCGGCAAGTCCGAAAGTTGAGAAATAAAGAAATTGCCTCCGTGAAAGTGCTATGGCGAAACCAACAGGTTGAAGAGGCTACTTGGGAGGCCGAGGAAGAAATTAAGAAAAAGTATCCTTATTTGTTTGAATGCCCATGTATTTATAAAGTTGTGATCTAGGAAAATTCTAAGACTTACTTTCTATGAATTATGTATCATTTATACAATTGGCGTTAAGGGTATTTCTTTCTGGTAATATATAGCTTGTGAGGCCACAGTTGGTGTTGTTTTGTATTATGTTACGTCGTTGGATTATGTATATGTTATTAGGATGTGTTTTTGGGATTCTCCGACAGGTGGATAGGCCCAGTTACAAGGGAGAATCTGGCGACATTTTTGGAAATTTAGGGAGTTAGCCAAATTTTGAAACTACTGGTAAGTGTGAATTAACAGTTGGGCCACATTTGATGCTAATAATAAATTTTGACCCTCATTAGAAGATGAATGATCCTATGTGGGGGAGAATGTAAGGCCCCATAAAATTTTGCAAATAGAAATATAATGTTTCGTTGTGCTCGGACTTTATGGGTTGAACAATGCACTGAGGGATAAAGAAAATATTTTTGGCAAAGAAATGCATTTTTGTGGTCCATTATGTGACCGCAGAATCACTCTGCGAACCGCATAATGGCCGCAGGGTGAGGCAGGAGAGGGGCAGTTTGGATGCCATTCTGTGGTCGACTATGCGATCGTAGAACTGTTCTGCGGTTCATTATGCGACCGCAGAACAGGTCTGCGGGCCGCATAGTGACCGCAGACCCAGGCAGATTTTTGCCAGCTTTGGACACCAATTATGCAGCCGATATGCGATCCGCATATCGATTATGCGATCGCATACCTTGTTTCAGAGCTTCATTTTTGGATTTTTAAAACCCGATCCTACTTCGTTAAATACACGCTTTGGGCCATTTTTGAGCTAAAATCTGACATTTTAGAGTGAGACAGAGTGCCCTAGAGTGAGAAGGTGTTCCTTAATAATTGTTCTTCAATTCTTGCTCAAATTTTGGAAGATTAAGAAGGGAAACTCACTAGGTCTTCATCCTAGAGGTAAGATTCTACACCCTAACCCTCAATTTCGAATTTTATCTAGAAATGGGTAATTAGCAAGATAATATTTGGGCATGAGAGTTGTTTATTTTACATGCATGTGTTATAAAAGGGTGTAGAAAGATTGTTGAGCTAAAAATGGTAAAGATTGGGTTGTAGGATGATGGAATCCTCCATAAAAGGACCTTGAAACCTTAATTCATACATAGTGTTTGATAAAATGCTCAAATGAGCTAGAACCATGAGCATCTTCCTAATTTTAGTTCAATTTGTTATATTTCTAAAATAGATTGAAGTTGCTAAGAATTCCGGAGAATTTTAGAGTTTGAGGAAGCTCCATTGAGGTATGTTGGCTAAACTCTTCTTTAAGAATTGGAACCCCAATATTCTTGTAAGTTCCAAGATATTTATTACAGATTGAGTATTCTGAATAAGTTTTGTGACAAAGATATATGTTCAATTCGTGTTTCGAAATTCTCTTATCATATTGAATTATAAATTGAGGATGTGTTCCAAACTATGGATTGTGTATCTACGTGTTATGATTCCAAAGTCGTGATTTATGTGGAAAACTATTATGCCAAATTGTGTAGAGATTGCGATTGGGGTTACACCTCCACCTGCATATATTGGGGGTGAGGCAGAAGAGTTGCTTTGTGTATGATTTTGGTATTGTTGTTGCACCACTACCCACATATACATATAGTGGTGAGGCGGAAGAACCGCTTTGTGTATGATTTTGGTATTGCTGTTTCACCACCACCCACATATACATGTTGGGGTGAGGCGGCATGGCCGCATTGTGTAGGTATTGGTATACTACACATTTTCACATAAAGCGGCCACGCCACCTCACCCCAATATATGCGGGTGGAGGTGTAAGCACAATACACATTTTCACACAAAGCAGCCCCGCCGCCTCACCCCAATATATGCGGGTAGAGGCGTAAACACAATATTCATTTCCACACAAAGCGCCCCGCCGCCTCACCCCAATATATGCACGTGAAGGTATAAATACAATACCCATTTCCACACAAAGTGGCCCTGCCGCCTCACCCCCAATATATGCGGGTGGAGGTGTAAACACAATGATACCAATACCTACACAAAGCAGCCATGTCGCCTCACCCCAATATGTATATGTGGGTGGTGGTGCAACAACAATACCAAAATCATACACAATGCGGCTCTTCCGCCTCACCCCAATATGTATATGTGGGTGGTGGTGCAACAACAATACCAAAATCATACACAATGCGGCTCTTCCGCCTCACCCCAATATGTATATGTGGGTGGTGGTGCAACAACAATACCAAAATCATACACAATGCGGCTCTTCCGCCTCACCCCAATATGTATATGTGGGTGGTGGTGCAACAACAATACCAAAATCATACACAATGCGGCTCTTCCGCCTCACCCCAATATGTATATGTGGGTGGTGGTGCAACAACAATACCAAAATCATACACAATGCGGCTCTTCCGCCTCACCCCAATATGTATATGTGGGTGGTGGTGCAACAACAATACCAAAATCATACACAATGCGGCTCTTCCGCCTCACCCCAATATGTATATGTGGGTGGTGGTGCAACAACAATACCAAAATCATACACAATGCGGCTCTTCCGCCTCACCCCAATATATGCAGGTAGAGGTGTAACCCCAATCACAATCTCTAAACAATTTGGTATAATAGTTTCCCACATAAATCACGACTTGAAATCATAACACGTAGATACACAATCCATAGTTTGGAACACATCCTCAATTTATAATACAGTATGATAACAATATTTGAAACACGAATTGAACATATACCTTTACTCACTAAACTTATTCGGAATACTCAACCTGTAACAAATATTTTGGAGCTTACAAGGATATTAGTGTTCCAATTCTTAAAGAAGAGTTTAGCTATCATACCTCAATGGAGCTTCCTCAAACTCTAAAATATTTCGAAATTCTTAGAAAATTCAATCTATTTTAGAAATATAACAAATTGAACCAAAATTAGAAGGATGATCATAGGTTAGCTCATTTGAGCATTTTATCAAACACTAGGTGTGCATTAAGGTTTCAAGGTCCTTTTATGGAGGATTCTATCATCCTACAACCCAATCTTTATCATTTTTAGCTCAATAATCTTCCTGCACCCTTTGATAACACATGCATCTAAAATAAATATGTCTCATGCCCAAAAAGTATTTTGCTAATTACCCATTTCTAGTCAAAATTCGAAATTGAGGGTTAGGGTGTAGAATCTTACCTCTAGGATGAAGACCTAGAGAGTTTCCCTTCTTAATCTTCCAAAATTTGATCAAGAATTGAAGAACAATTGTTGAGGAATACCTTCTCTGTCACGACCCAAAATCCATTAAAGGTTGTGATGGCGCCGGACACCGCTGTCAGGCAAGCCAAAATTAATACTAACTTAGTTCTCATTTTTACTATTTTTGAAATCATATTCCCTTCAATTAAATGGTGAAAGATGAAGTATACAAAATAAATAATAATATTTTTAACAATTCCAATACATAACAACCCATAATCATCCCAAAATCCGGTGTCACAAGTGCATGAGCATTTACTAGGAATATAAAATAAAATACAACAACTGTCCGAAATATAAATTGGACAGGAAAAATATAAGTACTCTGAAGGAGACTCTCCTGGCTGCGGATCGTAGTATAGAATGCAGCTCACCTAAGTCCCCGCCATAACCGCCTCTGCGCCTACAAGGCCACTAGACATATATGCACCTGCACAAAAACGTGCAGCAAGTGTAGCATGAGTATGTAAATCAACGCGTACCGAGTCAGTATCCCGCCTAACCCCGAAGAAATAGTGACGAGGGGTCGACTTTGACACTTACTAAGGGCCAACAATATGATAATATGAAATTCTAATTAAGCATGGTATATATATCAATAAAACTCAGAATAAGAAATAACTGAATAATTCATCACCCTATCTTAGGACCCAAATCACTTCCTTCATTTAAAACAAATAATCTTTCAAATAATGAATTTATACCAATTATAAAAGGAACTTCCAGTTCTATTATTACACACAAATACCACCGAGGACGTTCGGCCCGATCCAACATAAATATAAATTGTGAACTACCGAGGGCTGAACGGCGCGAACCATAGATGCATCTATTACCCCGCTCGCGGATCATACATGTGACGCGATCAAATATAAATTATCGAAAAATCATAACTCTTTCTTGATTCTTTTCAAAATAAAGCCAATTCAACTTGAAGCTTTTAAATCTTTAAAATCCTCGACTTAATTTCATTTGATACAATTAACAAATATAATCAAATAACGGTGTCCACAAAGCATTGTGTAAACCTAAAACTATCCAGACATAAACAGGGATAGTATCTACGTACGGACTCTCGTCACTTCGTGCGTACGTAGCTCCCACAAATAACAACACATATTAATTAAGTTCACCTATGGGGTAAATTCCCTCTTACAAGGTTAGAAATGAGACTTACCTCGCTCCGAAGTTCCATCACCGGCTCTCAAGCCCTTCCAATAGCTCAAATCGATGTCCAACGCTCCAAAACTACTCAATAAACGTGCAAATCCATAAATAAGCAATATAATACTTATTTAATCCAATTTCTAACAATTCCTAACTCCGCTTGAAAAGTCGATAAAATCACCCTCGGGCCCACGTGCCCGGATTCCAAAAATGTTTGAAGATAAACCTTACCCATAGCACGACAAACTCAAATATATAATTTATTCTCAATTTCATGCCCAAATTCGTGATCAAAATCCAAGAATACCAATTTCGAGGTTTTTCTTCAAAATCCCAAATTTCTACAAATTTTCATGTCTAAATCCATATATAATCCAATTATTTAACTTGTAATAGGTGGTAATCACTTACCTTGACATAGATGATGATGATGGAGCTCCAAAATAGCTCCAAGACCGGCTCCCATGGAGGAAATGAAGTGAAAATGGCCAAAATCCCGTTTTAAAACAACTCACTGCCAAGAAATCTCTCTTCGCGTTCGCGACCCTTTGATCGCATTCGCGAAGACCAGATGACCCGCCCCTTCGCGTTTGCATACCCCTCTACGCGTTCGCGTAGGCCAAATGGCCTTAGGCCCAGCTCCCTCCTTTCCTCTTCGCTTTCACGTCGCCTTGGCCACGTTCGTGAAGGCTTGCCCAGCTCTTGACTCGCGTTCGCGTCCACTTTCGCGAAGGCCCAACCCAGTAGCCCCATAAATTTCTCTTCGCGAATGCGGGACTTCCTTCGTGTTCGCGTAGAAGGAAACCAGACACCAGCAACAGCAGTCCAAAATAGCTCCAATTTGGTCCGTAACATACCCGAGGCCCCCCGGGACCCCGTCCAGTCACACCAACTAGTCCGATAACATAACACGGACCTGCTCGAGGCCTCAAATCACATCAAACCACATCGAAATCATGAATCGCACCCCAACTCAAGCTTAATAAACTTTAGAACTTCAAACTTCTACATGCGATGCCGAAGCCTATCAAATCATGTCCGATTGACCTCAAATTTTGCACACAAGTCACATTCGACATTATGGACCTACTCCAACTCCCGGAATCGGATTCCCACCCAGATATCAAAAAGTCCACTCCCGGTCAAACTTCTCAAAAACTTCAAACTTCTACATGCGATGCCGAAGCCTATCAAATCATGTCCGATTGACCTCAAATTTTGCACACAAGTCACATTCGACATTATGGACCTACTCCAACTCCCGGAATCGGATTCCCACCCAGATATCAAAAAGTCCACTCCCGGTCAAACTTCTCAAAAACTTCAAACTTCTAACTTTCGGCAAACAACCCCAAAATGACCTACGGACCTCCAAATCCACTTCCGGATGCGCTCCTAAGACCGGAATCATCATACGGAGCTATTCCCAGACTCAGAATCCTAATCGGACATTGATAACATTGAAATTCACTTCAAGCCAGATTTATGACATCCTTCAAAAATGCCAACTTCTACAATAAGCGCCGAAAAGTTCCCGGGTCATCCAAAGCCCGGTACGGACATAGACCCAAGTCCAAAATCATCATACGAACTGTTGGAACCTTCAAATCCCGATTCTGAGGTCGTTTACTTAAAAGTCACACTTTAGTTACTTCTTCCAACTTAAAGCTTCCAAAATTAGAATTTTCTTTCCAAATCAACCTCGAACTTCCCAAAATTAAATTCCGACCACGCGTACAAGTCATAACACCTAAAGTGAAGCTGCTCAGGGTCTCAAACCACTGAATGACGCACTAGGGCTCAAAACGACCGGTCGGGTCGTTACATTCTCTCCCACTTAAACATACGTTCGTACTCGAATATGCTAAGAACTGCTCTGGAGTTGTCTGAAATCACTGTTTAACACTTCGTGCACCTACCTGTGCTACCACAAATCAGTTGAGCACATTAGCTCGAGCCAATCAGAAGATCTTCCACTTTATTTAGTCAAATAAGCCTTAGAGCCAAATTCCAACATCTGAAACCCTCTACCAGGACTGCTTCCAACATACGAACACCATTTCAATCACTAAATGGTGTACCAATACATAATTGTATACCCTTACTGAATTCTTACCATGCACTGCATTATTCACATGACCATAATAACATCCTCTGACAATAATAGCTGAAATCCCATGAATCTTATGCTCACAACACACCTCATGACTCATATAAGTCCTGTTCCAATTCTTACAATACTGCCACGACAGAGAAGATGTGTAGAACTCATTACCACCTGCCGAATCACAACTTATGGAGTCTCTCCTCTTGACAAGAACCATTACCTCATTATGGACTGAATAACAATATTTACTCTTTAATATGCTTCATATAAATATGATCGCACTGATCCCAGGTCCAATAATCTCGTCTCACCCAGTATAAGCTGCTCCGGCAATAAGCCATCTCAGACTCTGCCAAAAATCTCGTATGATGCCACAATGGGCCCACAAGCTACAAACTCAAATGTGGTACATAAGGAAAAACAAACTCTGGAAAGAACTACTCAACCCACATAACTAAGTAAACAACCGAAAGGATGTTATGAAGCTTCCTCAGGAAACGAGAAGCAAAACACGCAATAATAGATATGGGAAACTGTACTCAATAACACACTGTTGTTGCATGCAACCCGATCCACACATGATACCGTTGTGGCATGCAATCAGATCCAACCATGATACCCGTGGCGGCGTGCCACCCGATCCAAACAACATATCCGTGGCGGCGTGCCACCTAGTCCACATATAATAATCTAAGGAAAACATACCTCGAGCCGTAACGCTCATACTTATGAAATGCCTGAATATCAACCATAATCACGCCAAGTGCATAATACAGATCTTGGGGAGACGGGTAGCGTCATAAGCTACAAAACTCAAGCATGACTAAGGTGCGATAAATGACCTGCATCTCGAGAGCGATCCTGCTCATATAATACCACAACTATACGGGATCTTAATACGAGTGCGAATAATCAAACTGACTCACAACCCACATAGCATAATAGGCACTACACGTAAAGGCCGACAACAGAAATAACTTCCAAGGCCCGAAGACACCTCCGAAAATAGCGCTATGCTGAAATGAACAAATCCAGCCTGATATAGAGCCCACATTCACACTTAGATCCGTCCACTGACCTCAAGTCGATTCTGGTCGTACCGCACTGGGCTAATAACCTTTCAAGAATCCACAATAACCCCTGACACACAAGAATAACCGTCAAATCCAGAACACACTTCCACAGTCCAAAACCAAACGAACCGAGCGCCCTCCAGGCATAAATTCTCACATTAGCCATAGCACCAAAAATCTCCACACTTGGTTTTAAATCTTCAATCAATCAAGTGACCACATGTCACACTTATACAATCTTCTGTGGGATACACTCCCACGACCCTTCGCACCAGGTAACAAGTCTACACATCCATACCACCGGTCACACTAATGTTGTAAAGCAAATCAAGAAGCTGCAAATCAATACACAAAGCCTCTTACACAGGACACCGATCTCAGATTACTCTAAGGACAATACCAGCTTACTCTACACATCTGAATTCTTCCCTGATCATCCGAGCTCGTGGCATTCTTGTCAATACCGAACCGCAACCTTAATCCTCATCTTCCAGTTTCCCATGCCGCTCACTGCACCTAACATGCCAATACGTGAGAGTGCTAGAATTCCATAATAAACCCCTGAACTACTAATAGAATACACACTTTATCATATAGGAATCTCTCACTTGACCCATTTCAGGAGAACCATTGCAACACGTGACTAAATTCCCAAACCGTAGAAAATACACCCTCATGTCGTAATCTAAACTGACATAACTCTTCCTGAAGTCCCTTTACACCACAAAGACATACGAAGGGAATACCTCCCAAATCAACCAAGTTGTAGTGGCGCTCAAGCCCAAGTGTTTAACCACAAACCACATGTATAACTTCACGCTGGAGAAACTGGTCACTGCCATAACCGTGCTGATTCGACCATAACCAATCGAGCCACTTCTTCTAATTTACTCGGGACTTGCCCAAGAAATAATAATAGCTCCATTCAAAGAATCATGAACCCAAATCTGTACTCATCATGAGTGACCTTATTTTACGAGATCACGTTTGTCTCAAAACCAACAAACCATCTCATACCCTCCTTGTGCGCACATTCGCATCTTCAACTGGTACACCTATTATGATATTTCCTTTACGGATATGAAGTTATTTTATCCTATTCCTCCAATGCTACATCGCAGACCGAAGATACCATAAAACACTCCAAGCCACTTTTCATAATCTGCTACAAAGCTCGATACTCGGGCGTACTACGTACTTGAAATCCTTAGGTACCGCACTTTAACTTTTTAATCCACTAGGACTGTTGTTGAGAGTCACCCGCTCTAACTCGGTCCCAAATATAATCAACTCCAAGGACCTGCTAGCACAGGTACACCCTCTCAAAGAAGCAACTGACTAAATTTCTTTTCCTTGTACATCACATCCACACGAAGCATCGACTCTAAGTCTTCCCAAAACTTGAACATGAACCGATAAAATATAACACACATTTCTCAAATCCTTGGCTCAAATCACCACTGATGTTCTCTTTCCTTAGTCTTAACAACCTACCAATATGCCGATAACCAGAAACCTCACATGTATACAACCATGCAATCCAACCATAGACAGTGGGGCTCTCCCACTTAGCTTGAAGCTACCATTGCATAACTCTGGAACCCACCGAGTCTCCTTATCCATCACTGACATGATCTTGCACCAGCAACCCGCCAAATTCGTCGAAATCCTTATGTCAAACATTTCATGAACATTCTGAATCACTAGCCACATTCACATATTCGACCTCTTACTGGATAGCCAGTAAAATCCTTCGTAGAGGCTTCGTCAACACTACACGACCGCTAACCTGCTCACAGGAGATAACCCACCTGTGGAAATTACATGCCGACATCTTCCAATAGAGTTGCACCGAGTACAATTACTACGAAATCAATAAAACACCCTGAGCCCATGCTTATTCACCAGTTGTACAAGTCCGTTCACTCCCCATTGGCATCAACTAAACGTACGACAATACATTCCAATCCAAAGTCATGTTGTTTCCTTTTACATATTAAGCTACCCCCTCCCGTCACACCCAATCTTCCTCAATATAGCAGCCAATATTCCAAATTAAGCCTGTAGACCTAGTCACTGTCCACCATGAATCCCAAATCACTCCAAACTTTCCCCAAGGCGTGTAGCTATCCTACCACAGAACACATCTGATACTCTGCCACTCTCCCACTTTGGTCCAACCATCTCCTTTAGGCAACTGCTCGACTTCTGCTTCTCATACTTGGCCTTCTAGAAACTTAACCGCGACAAGACACCTCCCACATGTCTTTCCTCATCCTTTGCTGCCCAGTTGTTTCCTTAAATCAAAATCTATATCTGTAGCACTTGAACCAATCAATCGCTACCAACTTTAAACCTTTCCGGTGATCATCTTTCTCGAGCCATCAACACTAGAAACACCTATTCGATCCTAAACCACTGCACACAGCGATCTCTAACAGTCGCTTCTCCGACACCATCTCACACTACTCTGCCCCAAAGGCAAATTGATGAAGACCATAACATCGGCGAACTTAATACATTCAATCCAAGGCGACGACACCACATCACAGATGAAAATTTCCACCATGCTCGAAATACCAAGTCTCGTTACTCCGTCAACCCAAACTTGAACATTCATAGCCCGATTGCCTTTCATTCGCCGGAAATAAAATACTAGATCTCTGAATCATGCACTGAGTAAACCTTCTTCCAAGTCATTCACTGCTTCGATCCATAGACAGGCATCCTTCCATTACACAAACACGGTGCTATAGCAACCACGTATCATCGTAACAATCAATGCCATATCTCGAAACCTTAGGTAATGCTGAGACGGAGCTACAACGGCAGAACGACCTTCCGCGAGTCGACGACAATAGCCCAATCAAAGATGCAGGGAGAAACATCCTACACCACATCTGCAGTACCATTAAAATTCGTCAATTCCCAATTTATAACAAGTGCTTCATGTCGCATAAGATGAATAGGAAGGGAATGAAGGTATAAGCCTCAAAGGAATCGAACCGCACAATGAGGAATCAAGAAGGGAAGTTCTCCTAACAGTCCTGTAACCTCTCGAAGATAAGTACAGACGTCTCCGTACCGATCTGCAAGACTCTACTATACTCGCTCATGACTCGTGAGACCTAAGTGAACCTAGTGCTCTGATACCATGTTTTCACGAACTAAAATCCGATAAAGGTCGTGATGGCGTCGGACACCGCTGTCAAGCAAGCCAAAATAAATACTAACTTGGTTCTCATTTTTAATATTTTTGAAATCATATTCCCTTCAATTAAATGGTGAAAGATGAAATTTACAAAATAAATAATAATATTCTAAACAATTCCAATACATAACAACCCATAATCATCCCAAAACCCGATGTCACAAGTGCATGAACATTTACTAGGAATATAAAATAAAATACAACAGTTGTCCGAAATAGAATTGGATAGGAAAAATGTAAGTACTCTGAAGGAGACTCTGCCGGCTGCGGATCGTAGTATAGAATGCAACTCACCTAAGTCCCCGCCATAACCGCGCCTCTGCGCCCACAAGGCCACTAGACATATATGCACATGCACAAAAACGTGCAGCAAGTGTAGCATGAGTACATAAATCAACGCGTACCCATTAAGTATCCCGCCTAACCCCGAAGAAGTAGTGACGAGGGGTCGGCTTCGACACTTACTAAGGGCCAATAATATGATAATATAAAATTTTAATTAAGCATGGTATATACATCAATAAAACTCAGAACAAGAAATTACTGAACAATTCATCACCTTATCTAAAGACCCAAATCACTTCCTTCATTTAAAACAAATAATCTTTCAAATAATGAATTTATACCAATTATAAAAGGAACTTCCAGTTCTATTATTACACACAAATACCACCGAGGACGTTCGGCTCGATCCAACATAAATGTAAAGTGTGCACTGCCGAGGGTCGAACAACGCGAACCATAGATGCATCTATTACCCCACTCACGGATCATACATGCGACGCGGTCAAATATAAATTATCAGTAAATCATAACTCTTTCTTGATTCATTTCAAAATAAAGCAAATTCAACTTGAAGCTTTTAAATCTTTAAAGTCCTCGGCTTAATTTCATTTGATACAATTAACAACTATAATCAAATAACGGTGTCCACAAAGCATTGTGTAAACCTAAAACTACCCGGACATAAACAGGGATAGTAGCTACGTACGAACTCTCGTCACTTCATGCGTACGTAGCCCCCACAAATAACAACACATATTAATTAAGTTTCCCTATGGATAATTCCCTCTTACAAG
The DNA here is from genome assembly GCA_000715115.1 of Nicotiana otophora. Lineage (NCBI taxonomy): Eukaryota > Viridiplantae > Streptophyta > Magnoliopsida > Solanales > Solanaceae > Nicotiana > Nicotiana otophora. Next base: position 107,247 of record AWOL01S0030594.1, read on the forward strand.
GTTAGAAAGGAGACTTACCTCGCTCCGAAGTTCGATCACCAGCTCTCAAGCCCTTCCAATAACTCAAACTGATGCCCAACGCTCCAAAACTAGTCAATACAGATGCAAATCCATAAATAAACAATCTAATAGTTATTATAATCCAATTTATAACAATTCCTAACTCCGCTTGAAAAGTCGATAAAATCACCCTTGGGCCCACATGCCCGGATTCCGAAAATGTTCGACGATAAACCTAACCTATAGCATGACGAACTCAAATATATAATTTATTCTCAATTTCATGCCCAAATTCGTGATCAAAATCCAAGAATATCAATTTCGAGGTTTTTTTTCAAAATCCCAAATTTCTACAAATTTTAATTTCTAAATCCATATATAATCTAAGTATTTAACTTGCAATAGGTGAGAATCACTTACCTTGACATAGATTATGATGATGGAGCTCCAAAATCGCTCCAAGACCAGCTCCCATGGAGGAAATGAAGTGAAAATGGCCAAAATCCTGTTTTAAAACAACTCACTCCCCAGGAATCGCTCTTCGCGTTCGCGACCCTTTGATCACATTCGCGAAGGCCAGCTGACCCGCCCATTCGTGTTCGCATACCCCTCTACGCATTCGCGTAGGCCAAATGGCCTTAGGCCCAGCTCCCACCTTTCCTTTTCGCGTTCGCGCTCGCGCTCGCGTTGCCTTGGCTGCGTTCGCAAAGGCTTGCCCAGCTCTTGCCTCGCCTTCGTGTAGAAGGAAACCAGACACCAGCAACAACAGTCCAAAACAGCTCCAATTTGGTCCGTAACCACCCCGAAACACACTCGAGGCCCGCCGGGACCCCGTCCAGTCACACCAACCCGTCCGATAACATAAAACAGACCTGCTCGAGGCATCAAACCACATCGAAGTCACGAAAATCTTAATAAACTTTAGAACTTCAAACTTCTACATTCGATGCCAGAATCGGATTCCGACCCAACTCCAACTCTCGGAATCGGATTCCGACCCCGATATCAAAAAGTCCAGTCCCGATCAAACTTCTTAAAAACCTTCAAACTTCTAACTTTCGCCAAACGAGCCCAAAATGACCTACGGACCTCCAAATCCACTTCCGGACGCGCTCCTAAGATCGGAATCATCATACGGAGCGATTCCTAGACTCGGAATCCCAATCGGACATTGATAACATTGAAATGCACTTCAACTCAAATTTATGAAATTATTCCAAAATGCCAACTTCTACAATAGGCACCGAAACGTTCCCGGGTCATCCAAAGCCCGATACGGACATACGCCCAAGTCCAAAATCATCATACGAACCTGTTGGGACCGTCAAATCCCGATTCCGAGGTTGTTTACTTAAAAGTCACACTTTAGTCAATTTTTCCAACTTAAAGCTTCCGAAATTAGAAATTTCTTTTCAAATCAACCCCGAACTTCCCGAAATTAAATTTCGACCACACGTACAAGTCATAATACCTGAAGTGAAGCTTCTCAGGGTCTCAAACTACTGAATGACGCGCGAGGGCTCAAAACAGTTGTCGTCTGACCAATCTACTCAGACATCAGACCGCCCGTGCCCGCCCATTTTTGTCTCGCCCTAAATGGAATGGCTCTCTTAGTTACGCTACGCCCCGACCCGAGTCCCCACGTTCGCTTTTCTCCGCCCGCAACCCAATAAGTTGGCAAAGCCAATACAAGATTAGGGTTGTCCCCTTCATTCTATGATGACCCCGGCCCGGGCTGGCTTCTTGAGAAGCCCGTTCCCACCGCATCTCTCCAATGGTAGCATATATTACGCTCGAGGTCTCTCGAGCCTCCTCTTGTACCAATGTATCCGTTTTAGGGTTTAAGGAACCGGTCGGGTCATTACATTCTCACTCTAGGTCACTTTCTCTCACTCTAAAATGTCAGATTTTAGCTCAAAAATGGCCCAAAGCGTGTATTTAACGGAGTAGGGTCGGGTTTTAAAAACCCAAAAATGAAGCTCCGGAACAAGGTCTGCAATCGCATAATCGATATGCGGACCTCATATCAGCCGCACAATTGGTGTCCAAAACTGGCCAAAAATCTGCCCGGGTCTGCGGTCCAATATGCGGCCCACAGACCTGTTCTGCGGTCGCATAATGAATTGCAAAATAGTTCTGCGGTCGCATAGTCAACTGCAGAATGGCATCCAAAATTGCCCCTCTCCTGCCTCAATCTGCGGCCATTATGCGATCCGCAGAGTGATTCTGTGGTCGCATAATGAACCGCAGAACAGTTTTGCGGTCGCATAGTCGACCGCAGAATGGCATCCAAAATTGCCCCTCTCCTGCTTCATTCTGCGGCCATTATGCGGTCCGCAGAGTGATTCTTCGGTTGTATAATGGACCGCAGAAATGCATTTTTCTGCCAAAAAGTTTCCTTTATCCCTCAGTGCATTGTTCAACCCAAAAAGTCTGAGCCCAATTCGGCACCACAAAATATTATATTTCTTTTTGCAAAATTTTATGGGGCCTTACATTTTCGCACCTGTGAGTTTGCGGATGCGGAGGGAGCATCGCAGAAGCGAAAGGGGGCCTGGTGAGGCAGGTCCGCAAAAGCGGAAGAATTCTTGTAGAAGCGAGGCCACAGGGGCAGATTAGTGGCTACATGTGCGTAAGACCGATGTCCAATGTAACTCCGCAAATGCAGAGCTTTGACAGCAAAAACGGAACCGCATGTGCGGTTAAATGATCCGCAGAAGCGAAAAGGCTGGGTAGTGTTTAAACTCGAGGGTTTCGTGATTTTAATCATTTTGGACATTTCAAGCTCGAACTAAGGCAATGTTTGAGAGAATATTTAAGGGGTGTCTTGAGGTAAGTCACTCTCGATCATTTTAATTCAATAATAGTGTTTCCCCATTGAATTTCCCACTTAGATTGTGTGATTTTGAGATGGAATTTTGGGAGTTCTAGGGTAAGGATTGGAGAGTTAAATTTGGGGATTTGAGTGACGATTTGATGTCGGAATTTGGTAAATTTGGTATGGTTACACTCGTGGTTGAATGGGCTTTCGAATTTTGTAACTTTTGTTAGATTCCGAGATGTGGGCCTAGGGGTTGACTTTTGAATTGAATTTTTTGACTTTTGATAAAGAATTTAGCATTTTCATATAGAATGCATTCCAATAGCTTGAGTTGATTGTATCAAATTGTTTATGGCTAGATTCGAGGCGTTCAGAGGCCGATTCACGAGTCAAGGGCTTGCTAGTGGAGTGATTCGATTTACTTGAGGTAAGTATCGTATTCAAACTCAGTTGAGGCACCAGTTGCCTGAATTGTTGTGATAACCACGTGCTTTTGGGTGCGCACATGCATAGGGATGAGCCCATGTGCAGGCACCGAGATTATATATTCATGTTTGGGTTATGCTTGGGCTCTTATAAGCCTAGAAATGACTGTTAAGCTTTAAGCTTAGATATCCCACATGTTGTAACAGTTTATATGATCTAATTGAGCCATAATGAGACTACTTGAAGGTTTAACCCCTGAACGAACTTGATAAATGCTTTTCATTGATGAAATTGCCGGTTTGAGCTACGATAGCACACTTTGCACATGCCTACACTTTAGCATGTCATTTACACCAGTCCAAGGACATGAGAATCCTATTTCATTCACCTTATACCTATATACTTGCTTTATTGCTTCTGTATGATATGTTTGGGCTGGGGCCTGCGGCTATGCCGGACAGATTATGTTATTGGCATGTGTGTTGTCCGTGCGGATCCATGTACTGATATTATTGGTACGTGAGTTGTCCGTGCAGCACCTGAGTTGTACGTGCGGATCCATATATTGATAATATTGACACGTGAGTTATCCGTGTCGCACGTGAGTTGTCCGTGCAGGTTCTATTGTTAGCACGGGAGTTGTCCGAGCAGCACGTGAGTTGTCCGTGCAACATGTGAGTTGTCCGTGCAGTGTGTGAAACTTGTATTTTCTTGATCACTTATCTGATTTACTTGTTTCCTTCCTCTACATGCCATAATACTGTTTAAGCAGGGTGACGAGTGTCTAGCGTATATAAAATTCTAACTCGTACTCTGTCAAATAATAGTATAGAAAGATGTCGAACCCACGGAGATTGGTTTATCTATTCTATAGACGTTTCTTGTTTTAATTACTATTTGAGAAAATCAGAAAGAGTTGAGCAGTGAATTAACTAACTAAAAATGCATGAATAGAGCAATAGAAAATATTTTGTCTTTCACAAATATAAAAAGGTGCTGGGATCCTAACTTCACTTAATATTTCTATTATATAGTAGAATTATTATTCTTCAATTTCTATTTCTCAAAAATATATAAATGCCTCTCATGATTACAAATATATATTATTACTCAAGTTGAATAATTAATTGCACTCCTCTCGGTTATACAAATTAATCTTCAAAATAGTTAGATTAAAGAACCAGAAATATATAATTGAACTAAAACATGCTCTTGTCAGTAAGTCCCTTTCGGTTACCCTACTTGTTATAACTGATTATTACACTATTTTTATTTTTTTTGTTTTCTTTTGGAACTTCATAGATACATAAATTATTTTCCATCATACATTATTCATAGATTATTATCCTACAATAATCTTTACCAAGTCCAGGAAAAATAATAAAGGGGAATAGTAATACTTCTTTATTAATTTTTCCATATAAAATGGAGTTTTTGTGAAGCATTTTCTTTTGTTTCTTTTGGATTTAGGTTATGAGATTTGAATGAAAAAAAAAGAGTTTATATTAAAGCTAAAGTTTAGTCACTAAGAATATTTTTCATTTGGTGGGTTATAACAGAATCGATCTAAAGATAGCCTAACTCATTTTCCAAAACAACATTTTTCTACGATTTCGCCTTGACCAACAATAGAGGCAAGTTCTAGTTATTGATTGTCTTGATTCTCATATGTCTTAATCTTTTCAAAGATCAAAGATTCATTACAATAGAGTATTTACATTTGCAAATATAGAGGTATAAAGTTAGAAGTTAACAAAAATAATTCCAATGGATTTGAAATGCTCAAAATTATGTCCAAAATTTAATGATAGTTATTGATGTGTAAGCTATTTCCTAAGGTGCCATATTTTTTTCTCAAATAAAGAAATTTTCTGTTATATAGCAACAAGGCTGTTAACAAGAGAACAGAATAAAGTGCACGGAACAGAACACATTCAATGGCATTATTCACTAAAACCAACAAAACAGAGTACCAAAATATTTTAACATGCATTCATATATGAGCTATAGGAACAAAACAAATTTATAGGAACAGAACTTTGTTTGATATAGGAGTAAAAATAGGAAGGCCTATAATGCCTTACAATAATGGCACATAATAAGAACAAATACATACGCTAGAACCCAAAGAAAGCTTTGAAAGTTTTGAAAAATTTGTTGAAAAGAAAGTACCAGCAAACATGTGCAAATATCGTATTACAACTAACAAAATAGATTGCCAAAATATTTTAATATGCATCATACTTTTCATGAGAGTTTGACATTACATTGAAAACAACAGGTAGGACCAACATTAAAGATAGCAGTAGTACTTTTAGGCTATTTACAAGCTACTTTTAGCGGGCTATTTACAACAAAAAAGAATACCTCACCTGAAGCATGCCAAAGTCCCTTTTTCTTCCTTCAACTACTACCAAAAATATCAGAATTACCATTCCATATTTCAAAAATACCATAACTCCAAAAGTATAAAACTAGTCAATGAGCCATAACTTACAAGTATACAACTAGTCAGAGAAGTTTTTACTATCCCCTGCTCTTGAATCGTTCATTCTCCCGAATGAACAATTCAAGTGTCAGTCTTGCTCGTTTCGGTGCCATTGTATTGGATGAAGTCAAGCTCAGCATCAAGGTCACCAAGTTCAGGACGACGAGGAGGAACAGAAGGTCCTTCATTAAAAAGATTAGAAGGACTGCCAATAGTATCTAAACCATGAAAAGGCGGCACATCTGAAAAAATCTGATTTCTATATGGCATAGGAGGTGGCGCCGCCATTGTCATCGAGAATTCTTGAGATTGATAGTAACCGGTATGTTCACCATGGAAGCTGTTAACACCCGGATCTGCAACAGAGTAAGGCTGAAAATTTGGTATGTCAGAACATCTTACAGCATTAACAACATTCCACATTAAGTTTCCCATCATCTGGATGGTAGGTGACGTATTGGCAAGTTGATTCTCTAGAGTTTGGCTAAAAGTATTTTGACTAGTTCTTGTTTGTGCCAAATCTGTCATAAGATGTGTCATTTTAGCGCCTAATACTCCATCCCTCGCCATTTGCTATTTTTTAAACATATCCCAATTCCTTGCCATATCAGCTTGTGTTTGCAATATTTGGTGCAGACAAGCAACAACATCTGACGAGGTGGCCACAGAGGAAATACCAGTTTCCCTTTGTACGGGTTGCACATCAGTTTCTATTTCTGGACTTTCAGAACTTGTTTGGCCCTGTGAAACTTTTAGGTTGCAACGTAGCAATATAACTCTGATCAATAGCATAATTACTTTTAATCCTCGTAAAGTTACTCATGTCAACATTAAACTTTTCCGCGAGACGAGTGATGGTTTATGGGAAAAATAGAGATTTGGACTCTTCTGAAAACCGACAAGTAATAATTACATCGCTAATTATTCTCCCGACATTTATAGGTAAACATTTCTTAATTGCATATAACAACATCACTCTCTCCAGATTGTAATTGGATGTATTCTGATATGGCACTAATCGTGAACTAACAAATTTACCCCATGTCCTAGCAGTTTCTAGCATACACGATCTATCGACACTCCAAGAATTCTTGTAATAACTCCTAACACCATCTGGACAAAGGTCTTTAAAAGCTTCTTCTATAAACATTTCATCTTTCCCATCAATTTTAATGTTAGTTTCTTCATCATTAACATCCTTCAACTTATACAAATCGTTCAAAACAGCAGAGTCGAAAGGAATAATCTTACCGCCAGTTTTCAAAGTTCTCTCGAATTTATTGATATTGGCGTAGAATTCAAGAATGATTTCAGCAACATAGTCACCTGGATGCTTCACAAACCCTTCCCAACCTATAGACTGAATATTCTCTAAAATTTTGGTTGCATAAGACTCATCTGTTGGTACAAAGACCATCTCGCATTCTTCTGCAAAATACTTTTTGGTCTCTGCAAATTTCCTCACTGAATGGTCAAGATTTTCACTTTATAAGCCCATATCTGAAAACATTCTTTTCACAGATGTCATTTTTTCTTTTCTGTTTATTTGGGGGTTGAAATGGCGGAATTGATAGTGAAAATATGGTATTTTGATGAGGGTGGACTGATGATTACACGAGAAAGTTACAATGGTGAGAGGTGGGTATGGTGAAGGTTTTCTTGGGAAAGAGATGAAATGGGTGAAAACTTAAACGTTTGAAGTGCTCTCTTTACTTTCTGAGATTTTGTGGTAAACTTGAGGCATTTTTATTAGAAAAATATTATAAAAAATTGTTTCCTTGAGAACGGTGTGTCTAGAAATGGATCAAATCTACCCAATTAGTATGAGTTCTTATGGCAACCAAATTTGGGTTGTTGTATCTAGATTGTTCTCTCTCTTTTTTTTTTTAAATAATTTATTTTTTTCTAATTTCTTTTTTATGAGCACATTCTATATATGTATAAGTATATATATATATATATATATATATATATATATTATTTACAGTGAGATTTTTGTTTTTATATATATATTATTTACGGCGAGATTTTTTTTTTTGAATGCGATTGGGAACAAAGTACTTATTTAACAGTAAAAATAGCTTGTCTTGAATCTTAAAGTCTGTGCCTCAAAATTTGTGAGTGGATTTATGACCAACCAATTAGTATTAGCTATATGTGAGTAACTAAATTTAGGATATTTGTCACGATCCAAATCCTCCCTCCGTGAGAAGTCATGACGGCACCTAGTCTCTACGACTAGGTAAGCGTAACATTGTGAAATAATGAAATCAAAACATAAATTTAACAACTAACTGTAACAAATAATTTAACAACTGATATAAGTGTCACTCGGCATATACAATAACCACTCTAGAATATACACAAACTCTCCCAAGAGTCGGAACACCATAAGTCACAAGCTTCTAGGATTTTTGTCTAACCGTTCTATACATCAATACTAGAAGAAGTATAAAGAGGAACAACATAAGAAGGGATAGAAAGGGACTCCGAGGTCTGCGGACGCGGGCAGATGTACCTTGATGTCTCCGGAACAGCAACAATTGTGCAACTAAAAGTGAGGCTGGAAGGAGGTACCTGGATCTGCACACGAAAATATGTGCAAAAGATTAGCATGAGTACACCATAATGGTACCCAGTAAGTGCCAAGCCTAACCTCGGTCGAGTAGTGACGAGATCAGGTCAGGGCCCTACTGATATATATAAATTAAATAAGGCAGAATACATATCGCGGTATAATAAGAGACTGAAATTTCACAAAAAGTCAATCACAGAGAATAACAATACAATACACCGGAATAACAACAGGGGATCTCCCGAAAATACCGTTTCGTAGTCCCAAAAGTAAATGTGCAGAGGGATCTCCCGGGATACCATCTCATAGTCCCAAAAGTAAATGTGCAGGGGGATTTCCCGGAATACCATTCCGTAGTCCCAAAAGTAAATATGCAGGGAGATCTCCTAGAATACCGTTCTGTAGTCCCAAAGTAAATATGCAGGGGGTTTTTCGGAATACCATTTCGTAGTCCCAAAGTAAATATGCAGGGGGATCTTCCGGAATACCGTTTCGTAGCCCCAAAGTAAATACGCAGCTCAAAAAATGGAAATTACAGTTACGGCAAGAAATCCTACAGTTTAGACTAAGTACAAGTCAAGGAAAAAGTAAGAAATCTACTAAGCATGCTGCACATAGTTCAGATAAGCAATTAAGGCACGTAGACATGCCATTTTAGGCTAATCTGGATAACTACACATGCCGGTATAACTCAATTAAGAAGAAAACAGGTTATTACTCAGTAAAAAATGGATTTTCTAGCAATTAGCCCGTTGTACGTACTCGTCACCTCACGTACACGGCGCTCACATATCACAACAACATCAAATCCTATGGGGAATTCCCCCACACAAGGTTGGGCAAGCCACTTACCTCAAACCACTTACCCCGATAATTTTTTTACAATTTTTCTCAAATTTCCACCTCAAAGTACTAATTAAATGATAAAATCAGTGATATATTCATGTATATTAACCAAATCTGAGTTAGAATCACTTACCCCGATGATTTTCTTGAAAAACCAACGAAATATCGTCACAAACTAAGCTCCCAAAATCCAAAATGTAAAATAATACCCTAACCCTCGTTTATATAGTACCAAAGCTGCCTTCCAAAGTGCTGATCGCACATTTTCAAGTGTGGTCGCACGTCCCAGGTCATGCGGCTGCAATCCAAATTGTGCGGCCGCACATCAGCAAATTCTACCCTACCAGGATTTAGTAAAATGGCCATAACTTTCTGTACAAATGTCCAAATGATAATTTCTTTACCTTTTTGGAAACTAGACACGAAGGGCTACAACTTTTATTTTTGAATCATCTCCAATTTTGTAACGACCCAATCGGTCGTTTTGAGCATTTACACTTCGCTCGATAGTTTATGGATATGAGTAGCTCTGTATGATGTATTATGACTTATGTGAATCGTCGGTTTTGGGTTTCAGGTTATTCGGAATCGGTTTGGAAGAATGAATTTCACTATTAAAGCTTTAAGTTGAAAAAGTTTAACTTTTGTGAAGTTGACCCCAGAACGGAGTTATGATGGTTTCGTTAAGTCCGGATGGTAATTTTGGACTCGGGCGTATGCTCGGATTTGCATTTGGATGTTTCTATAAGGTTTCGGCTAAAATTGGCAAAAATCAGAAATTTGAAGGTTAGAAAAGTTCAAAAGTTTGATCGGAAGTTGACTTTGAGGATATCAGAGCCAGATTGTAGTTCCGGAAATTGGAATAGCTTCGTTATGTCATTTGGAACTTGTGTGCAAAATTTGAGTTCATTCCGGGTTGATTTGCTATGTTTCGGCACGAGTTATTGAAGTTGAAAGGTTCAAATTTTATAGATTTCGATTCGAGGTGTGATTCATCGTTTTGATGTTGTTATGGGTGTTTTGAGGCCTCGAGTGGGTCCGTATTGCGTTATGGAACTTGTTGGCATGTTCGGACGGGGTCCCGAGGGGCTCGGGTGAGTTTCGAACGAGATTCGGATCATTTCATTGTATTTTTGGACTTTTGCTAAGATGCTGGTTCTGGTGTGATCGCACCTATGATTGGTTTGAGCAGGTGCGATGGCCACAGAAGCGACAGAGGCGAGTCAAGGTGAGTTCTGGGTGAGGAAGACCGCAGAAGCGGAGATTTGGGCGCATATGCGGATGCGCAGGTACGAGGTGATGGAGCGCAAGAGCGAGGCATTTCGCAGGTGCAGATGGTGGCTCACACCTGCGATGTCGCAGAAGTGGGTATGTTGTCCGTAGGTGCGAGGATCTAGTCCTTAGCTGATTCCGCAGAAGCGACGCCGCATAAGCATCTAATGTGCCGCAGGTGCGTAAATGCTGGCAGAAGCTATAAATCGAGGTTTTGGTTCTTTCTTCATTTTTGAGATGTGGGACTCGGATTGAGGTGATTTTTGGAGCAAATTTCATCACAAGGATTGAGGTAAGTATTCTACACTTGGTTTTGATCTTATTCCATGAATCTAACTTCATTTTTGGCAATTGGTTAATGAATGTTTAAAGAGAAGTTGGGAGTTTTGGCCTAAAGTTTCATAATATGAATTTTTGAGTTTTAGACATCGAATTGGAGTCGGATTCGAATGAAACTAGTATGGTTGGACTCATAATTGAATGGGTTGTCAGATTTTATGAGTTTTGTTGGGTTCCGAGCCGTGAGCCCGGGTGTGATATTTGGCCGGTTTTGGGTTTTGATTAAGGATTCGATCTTTATCATTTGGAATTATTTCCTTGGGCTTTATTTGATGTATTTGAGTTGCTTTTAGCTAGTTTTGAGCAGTTCGGAAGTCGCTACACGCGTGATGGCATCTTTGGAGCATCGCTTGGCTTGCTCGGCATTGGTATTGGCTCGTTCGAGGTAAGTAACCCTTCTAAACTTAGTGCTGAGGGTATGAAACCCTGTAATACGTGTTATGTGATTGGTGTTGAGGTGACGCACATGCTAGGTGACGGGCGTGTGGGCGTGCACCATGTGAATTGGGACTCTGTTACTTCTATGGCACTGTATAGTGGTCCTACTTTGTTGATATCCGTGTTTCCACCATGTGATAAGTAGTTAAGCTGTCAATCATGCTAGATATCATGTTTAGGCATTATGCCGACACTGTTTGGACCCATATTGGTCGTTTCTAATTGTCATCTCACTGATTTCATTTATATTTTGCACTCAGTCATATCCATGCATTCATACCATATCTCAGTCTCAGTTATTATTTATTGATACATTATATCATTGTTGTCGGGCTAGTTTCATGACATTGTGAACCCGTAAGTGGGACTAGAGAGATTGATGACTGAGTGAGGCCGAGGGCCTAAGTGAGAGTGATATTTTGGGATCGGGCCGCACGCCGCAGCATGTTATATTGATTACATTTTATGGGATCGGGCTGCACTCTGCAGTGATATATTGATTACATTTTATGGGAACGGGGCTGCACGCTGCAACGATATAGCGCTTGGGCTGAAGGAGCCCCTCCGGAGTCTGCACACCCCCAGTGAGCGCAGTCGACTATATATATGTGGATCGGGCTGCATGGCGCAGCAAGTATTATACAGCGCTGAGTGATTGAGTGTGCTGAGCATTGTGAGAGAGAATACAAGATAATGAGATTGAGTACTCTGAGAGTGTGAGTACATGAGCTCATCATCGAGATGCATTGCATTTGACATGCGTACCTGAGATACATGCATAGAGGTGCATTTCCTTCTGCTATCCAGTTTTGGGCACATTTATGATTTTACATGTATCTTTACATGTAGTCATAGAGAAGTACTTTCCTCATGCTATCTGAAAATGAAACATCTTACTATTTGTTGAAAGGATTTTTGGAAAAAATCACAGTTTTCAAACTTACTCGTATTTTGGCATTTTCGGTAAAAGATTTGGGTTGTCACTGAGATATTTGGAAAGTATGCGTATTTTTCGGGAACTGTGAACGAACTGAGAATTGTATTTCTGAGATACCTCGTTTAGTACTTGTACTATACTGTTATGAACTGTTATGGAATATTGGTGTCGGACCCGACCTTTGTGTTAGCTCGTCACTACTTTCAACCTAAGGTTAGGTTTGTTACTTACTGAGTATATGGGGTCAGTTGTACTCATACTATACTTCTGCATCTTGCATGCAAATGTTGGCTGTAGATGTTGCTGTGATCGATGGGAGCTGGATTGAAGATGTGCCTGCGTCCCGGTTGTAGCTGCCTCATGTTCGTCATAGCCTTAGATCTATAAAACTCTATTTATGTACTTTTCAAACGGACGATGTATTTATTTCATTTCAGCTTTGTGAATTCTATTCTTAGAAGCTCATGATTTGTACTATCAGTCCTTAGGAAATGTATAAGATTCAGTAAATTACTTTCGTTTAATTGTCTTGTTAACATTATTGGAATTGGATAGTTACTAGTTGGCTTATCTAGCGGGTTGGGCTAGGTGCCATCACGACTAGTGGATTTGGGGTCGTGACAAGTCGGTATCAGAGCTCTAGGTTCATAGGTTCTATAAGTCATGAGCAAGTGTCAAGTAGAGTCTTGCGGATCAGTATGATGACGTCCATACCTATCTTTGAGAGGTTATAGTTTATTTAGGATATACTTCCCATCTTTCTTTCCTTATTGTGCGGCATTGATTCAGCTTTAAGAATAACCATTTGAATTCCTTCCATGCATTCGTATGGGCACATGAGCGCTCGGTATCAGCTGTGCAACGACTGCTTGTGATTCCATGGTTGAGGTGCGAGATGCGATTTTGGCATGCGGATGATGGGCCAGTCTGGAGGGCTTGAGGCCGGGTTTTGATGGTAGCTTGATCACGGAGATTTCGGTTGTGTGAGCACGTGCTTTTGTGACTTATATGTCCGGTGGTGTTCCTGTTAGTGGAATTTGTGATTGGATGACTCTGTGGTGAGTATGATGTGATTGCGAGATGTGTTCAGATTATTCGAATGTGACGAGTAGAGTTTACTTGAGATGTAGCAAGAACTATTGGGTGTTTGATTTCTGTCTTGATTTGACGTATGGCCTCGAGTTATGGGTGTGTTGAATGACCTCTCATGTTGTTTAATTGTGGAGTGCAGTAGATTTTCATGTCGTGTTATGAGTTCGAACTCAGTAAGATTAAATGATTGCTTAGTAGTTGTGTCTATGAAAGGATATCAAGAGATATCAGTTTGAGGCTAGGCAGGTGGGTTATAACCTGCGAGGTAATCTACAGATATGTGATTTTTATAATGTTGTGTGGAGGCTTTCTTTTCTACTAGCGGGGTATATTTGTGCGATTTGAGTTTGGATAGGTTGTAACAGTTGACCTGACTATCACGAGGATGAATGTGAGATTTGCAGACGATTAGAGGTATTATATGGTTTGTGTTACATGAGATTACGAAGGATTTAGTTTAATTTCAGTGCGGGATTTTGGCAGTAATAGAGTATTGGTATCGTGATGTTATCGATTGTTTTGTTCTATGGCTTTGAGCCAAGTGGGGGAGTCTACTATCGACGAATTGATTGCATGATTATGTGTTATATTGGTTTCGGTTTGAGGTGTACTGGTGAATCAGTTATGACTGCATGGGTTGAGATTGAGGATGACTCGAGTAAGGGGATTTCTGGATACGGGTTGTATTACACTCTATGGGTATATGGGAATCATGGAATGATTGAGTGGTTATTCATGAAAGATGTAGTGTGCATGGAGTAGGAATTTGCTTGGTCGCATTAAGGTGGGGTTACTCCTTTGGGTGTCGTCGTGCCAATGGGGCACCAGTCGTTTGGCCCGTTTGGGGCTGTGCTATTGAGATTTGAGTAGAGTGGATGACTCTTGAGAATGGTTCTAATGGATTCAATAATTATATGTAGCAATTGAGAATTTCGGGTTGGTATATGGCTAGGATCTGATATTTGCATTGGAAGATGTCGAGACTTATGGCATTTTTATATCATTATGGACTATGCATTTCAGTATCAAGAAGGTGAAGGAAAAGGTTTTAGGTTTACATAAGGTCTCTTTAGAGTAAGTGTCTCGGTTGTGGTGTTTTGGGGTGCTAAAGAGGGAAGTCAGTGGCTTATGGGCCTTAAGGCGTTGTGGTTTTTGTCACGACCCAAACCGATGGGCCGCGACGGGCACCCGGTACCTTACTCAATCGAGTACCAACGTAGCGTATCTTTATTATTACATCATCATATACACGTGACATACGGGCCTAATAGGCCAACATCATCATTTATAAACTCAAAACATATGCCGATAAGGCCGTACAATCTTTCACGTACACGACATATGTCTACAAGCCTCTAAGAGTACATAAATATCATAAAGGTCGGGACAGGGCCCCGCCATACTAATCAGTACATATTCTAATCATACTGACCACATAAGCAACCCCGGAACAAATGGAGTGCACCAACATCTTCCGCTGAGCTGATCGCCTACTTGGAGGACTCTCGACTTGTCTATCAAGACCTGCGGGCATGGAACGCAGCATCCCCAGGTAAAAGGGACGTCAGTACAAATAATGTACCGAGTATGTAAGGAATAAAATTCAGTAAATAATAGACATGAGAGAAACATGGAGTAAAAGACTCGACATGTACGTCTGCATAGCTCTGTGAATCATTTCATTTTTATAATTTCATGCATATGCGTATAAATGTCATACCATGCATTGGTATATGCGTTCATAACATCATCAAGCCTTTGAGGGTATCCCATCATATCATTTCGGCCACTGTGGGCAAATCATCAACGTATACCAGCTGATCAGATGGTGGTGCGTATATAACGCCATAACCTTTCCCATATCCTATATACATATATACACATATATATACATATATATACGTATATATAACACCATCTGGTCATGGATAAATGTGCATGTATAAATGCATGAAATGTATATGAAATACGTTAATAAAATCTCTCGGTACGTCATAAGACCATTATGCCTCTGATTAATATCATGAAATAAACTTTACCAACTTACGTATTTTTGAGACCCATGAA
>AWOL01S0030598.1:5238-27154 GCA_000715115.1 Nicotiana otophora
TGTGTAAGCTGCTTGTAAGCTGCTACTTTAAGTTGTTGTACCACATATAGATAATCTTCTACCATGGGTAATATTTATCCATAACGGAGTACCGAAAGGATAAGCTTCTTCAGGAGGCTTATTTCCAATGGAGTACTAAATGGATAAACATATTTACGGCGGAGCCTCATATGGATAAGCTTCTTCAGGAAGCTTATTTACAACGGAGTACCAAATGAACATCCATAATATAATATATTCATAACACTAATCTAGTACATAAATCATATTTAATTTATTTACTTCTACTTTTTCCTAGTTCTTGAATAAGATCATATGTGCATCCTTACATCAATTTCCTAATACATGAACAAAGAAAATTCATGTACCATAGAAATCAAAAGGTCTTCTCACGGTAGGACTTATAATGCCAAAGCTAGCTAGTAGTAAGAGCTATAAGCAATTACAAAGGGTTGATTATGTGAAGACATATTCACACATAGCTATCTTCAAATGTACTAAGGTCTTGCTTGGTATAACATAACATCATACTATAATTATAAAAATATGGCAGATCGATATTAGGACAAGATTCCTGGACATATTAAGGAAGAAGCCTATGTTATCCAACATGAGGGTCTCGTCATTACTAATAGGACAAATCAAGTATGCAAGGCAAGTTTACAAATATATTGATTTATGGTTTGAATCAATCATCGAGTTGCTGAGATAGTCAAATCATATTTCGTTGATAAAAATCAGAATTACCAATAAGCTTAATAGCTGAGGCGTGCTATTATTTTTAAAAATATACGTGAATGATATTCTCTTGATAAGATGTGATATTTCAATGCTCAAAGGTCAACACTGCTAATATTTATTTACAAGTGATTCAAAATTTAATTGTACATTTTGGGAAATGCTCCAAAAGTGTTTGAACTTCAATAGATTGTTGCACATGAAGAGGTTCTGTTGTGTTTTACTTACTTCGGCTGCGAAGATCAAGTTCTTAGCCAAGTCCAAACTTGTGGGCTTGCCTTTAAGTTGAACTTGTTTCTTTCCGAGAATAAAACTTAGGGCTTTTAACACATTTGGCCGCTCGATCGGCCGAAAATAATTGCAACCAGTATCCAAAAAATAAACACTTTTTATATATAAAACATATACATTATAAATTCATATACAAAAAATATACTTTCCGTTATTATTTAAAAGAGCGGCTATACGGTGTAAATTTCCCATAAAACTTCTCATTTTTTGTTTCCTTTTCATACTAAGTTTTTAGTTTCCATTGCAATGATTTACTGTTTCCTTCTAATCTCAATCTATTGCTAGGAGGAGTTGCAATAAGGGTGTCAAATAAGCGAGTGGGAGTAAGTTCGGAGAAGTTAAAACGAGTTGAACTATTTAGCGGGTTGGGACATAATTTACCCAAAATTTGTTTGGGTAAAATATAAGCATGTCAGTTTGGGCTAAACAATAGATCAATACCAGACTTGCCCAACACATAATTATTTTTTATTTTTTTTGTTCTTTTATAATTTGCTTAATTATAAAATTAAAATAAAAGAGCTGTTTCTTTTAATTTTTATGACTATATCTAGGGGTGTACAAAATCGAACTGAAAAATCGCACTAAACCGAAAAGTTAAACCAAACTGAT
This sequence comes from Nicotiana otophora, assembly GCA_000715115.1. Taxonomy (NCBI): domain Eukaryota; kingdom Viridiplantae; phylum Streptophyta; class Magnoliopsida; order Solanales; family Solanaceae; genus Nicotiana; species Nicotiana otophora. The sequence goes on from AWOL01S0030598.1 coordinate 6,880, forward strand.
TAAAAAACCCGACTAGATTTGGTTTGATTTGGTTTGGTATTGAGTAAAAAAACCCGAACCAAACGAACATATAAATATATAATTTTTATATATACTTTTACGATTTTATATAGAATTTTTTTTAAAACAATATCTAGAAATATTTGAGATTCTCTTATGGGATATAATATTTAATAGAATATGAAGTGCTCCATATTTATTAACCGTAAATAATGGGTTTTATGATCACTTTCTTATTAAGTGTTACAGAAATGCATCAATCTCTTTGTTCTTCATCAAGATCTATTAAATTCTTATATCTTTTTTGATTTGAAGTGGTTATTATTATTTAGGTATTATATTGATTTTTATGTATAATTACTAAATTCGGTTAGCCTTAAAAGTGTATATCAACAAAAAATAATTGTGAGACGACTAAAAAAAATTAACTATCATGTGTTACTATGAGAATATTTTAATAGATAATATTTTTGTATTTTTTAAAAATTTTACTAAACATATATTTACTTATAAAAAATTTAACAAAGTAAGATTGAAATAATATTTAAGTAACAAAAAACCCGAAAAACCTGACAAAACTGAACTAATCTAAATCGATATAATTGATTTGGTTTGATTTTGATAAAAGCCAAACCAACCCGGTCCATGTACACCCATAACTATATCGAACAAATTAGAACCAACCAACTCATTTTTGTATGCTTTGATATTCTTTTGTATGAGTCAATTTGAATTGTAAAAATTGCATGGGGTGCATTATTTGATTGCCCATTTTTAACTTGTAGCCGCTTTATTTTTTCGTTTGCATCCGTACCCATTTTTTTTAGTTAAAAGCATTTTAAAAAGACGATTTTTCCCTTCTTTAGTAAAAGACTACTTTCTCTCCAAGTATACGACATATTGTCTCTTGTCTGTCTCTCTCTCCTTCTTCGCGGTTTTGATTTGTTCTTCTCTGAAATCAAACAGTTTTCGGCATTGCATTCTTCTTGATAAGTAAAGTATAATCACAGGTACGATTTTAATGATTGCTTTTGTACATTGCATTAACTTTGTATGGGGTTTTAATTTAGGATTAATTTTATGATTTAATTTATGGGTTTTTTGTTGATAGTAATCTTAATTGAATCGTTTCCTTTTTTTATTTATGCTAAAATAGTTTCCTAGGGTTTACTTTGATTAGTGCATTAGTTTTTTTGTAGGTTTTACTTTTACGATTAGTGTTTTTTAGGTTTTTTGAAACCGTGTTTGTGTTTTTGATGAAAATTCTATATATTCTTCAGTATTTTTTGGAGACGTTGAAATTTTTAAAACTTTTGAGACTTAAATAGATGATGTTATTAAAGTGTGAAGTTTATAATACTTCAAGGATAACTTAATTCTAGGAGCTGAAGTTTTATTTTGTGTTTTGTATAAGTTAAGTATATTTTGTCTGCAGTTTTTATTTTGTTTTTAATGAACTTCATTGGAGTTGAATTTGTGTTCTGTATTTGTAAAAACTACAGCATGTTTTAGCTGAAATTTTTGTTCTGTAATTACTGAACATCAGTATTCTTAGAGCTGAAAGTTTTGTTCTGTATTTGCTGAACTTCAACATTATTAGAGCTGAAGTTTTATTCTGTATTTCTCTGAAGTTAGATGGCTTTAAAATATAACTTAAGCTAAATTGTGCTGAAGTTTTAACTGATTTTTTTGATAATATTCCGAAGTTATTTTTCCTGCCTTTAATTGTTTTGAACAGATGGCATCTACGAAATCCAAAGCACCTAAAGATCCTAAAGCACCTAGAATACGTAAAGCTCCTTCAGTTCTTGTTGTTGTACCTATAAAACTAGGAGAGAGATATTATGAGTTTCAAGATTGGTTTAACTACCGTGCGTATTGGAAGGGGAACCACAATTTGAAGGGTTTAATTGCAACTTTCTTGACTCATGCACAAAAGGGGAATCTGAATAATGGTACATTTCGGTATATTATGGCTATGGAGAATTTTCATTGCAACATGAAGTTGGTTCATTGTTTGATTCTTTCTCGCGTATTCACCAATGATCGAGATTCCATTAGTTTCAAGATTTTTGGTCGTGATGTGTCGTTCAGCCTTGAAGACTTTCACATTATGTGCGGTTTGAGGATCACATCACATAATGTTGAAAAACCAATTAAACGAGAGAGTAAGATTCTGAAGCACTATTTTGGGAAGTCTAAGGGTATGACCTTGAAGGACATTCGAGAGTATATGATACTGAATCAAATTAAAAAAGATGATGTAAATTTCAAACACGTATGCGAGAGTGATGAAGATACTGTGAAGCTTATGGAAATTCTTGTTGTGGGGTCTATTTTGTTCGGAAGAAAGAATGAATCAACTGTGTTGGAGGAGTATGCAACTATTGTTGAAGACGGTGAGTCTTGTCTTAATTATCCTTGGGTTATGCGTCTTATGAGAAGCTTATTATCTCAATGAAACATGCTTTGGACAACTAGGACAAAAATAATTTAACTGAGTATACTGTAGGCGGATTGCCGTATCCATTATGTGTTTGGTTCTATGAGCGCTTCCTAGATATTCGGGACAAGTATTTAAAAGATGACGACTTCCTTGATGCCTCTCAGATTCCCAGGATGTTACGTTATACAACTTTAGGAGAGCCTAAATTTAAAGAACTTCAAGAGGATTACTTCAGTAATCATGGTGTAAGTTAGTCTTCTTTATTTTTCCTTTTTTTCCTTTTTTCTGTAGTTTTGTTAATATGTTGCAATGACCCGATCGGTCATTTTGAGAGTATTAGCCCTGATCACCTATTTACTACCTTCCCTATATCTTTTTCTACTTATGTTACTTGCCGGGAGGTTCCGTTTTTGGTTTCAGAGTATTTTGGGATACTTAGTCCCTAAAACGGAAGCTTAAGTCTTAGAATTTTGATCATAGTGGGAACTATGTGAAGACAACTCCGGAATGGAGTTTCATCGGTTCTGTTAGATCCGTTGGGTGATTTTGGACTTAGAAGCGTGTTCGGAAGGTGATTTGGAGGTTTGTAGCTGATTTAGGCTTGAAATGGCGAAATTCAAATTTTTGGGAAGTTTGACCGGGTGTGTTTCGTATGCTTAATAGATTGAATTTGGACTTATACAAATTGCTGAAGTTTTCTGGTTTCTGGTGTTTCACACCTGCGGTGGGGAGACCACAGGTGCGAACTCGCACGTGTGGAAGGAGGAGCGCAAATGTGGATTTGGGCAACCCAGGATAGGTTTGCAGGTGCAGATCTATTTGCACAGAAGCGGCCTCGCTTCTGCGGTGGGATGGTGTGCAGGAGTGGTAAGGGTCGCAGGTGCGACTCCTTGGTTACAGGAGCGCATCCGCAGGTGCGACGCTTCTCTCACAGATGTGGACCCAGGGGACTTAATCTAAGTCCGCACCTGCAATGGAATTTCCGCAGGTGCGGCTTCACATGTGCGATTATAGGCCCGCAGATGCGAAATCGCTGGGCAGAAACTGCCCAAGTTCGAGGATTTTATCCCATTTTCAATTTTGGGACTTTGAGCGCTCAAATTAAGGTGATAAGTCAAGGATTTTTCAGAGAGAACTTTGGGATTTGGGCCATTCGGAGTCGGATAATCGAGGAAGGGGCATTCTTACTAATTGATTGATCTTAGTTCGAGGTAAGTGGCTTGCCTAACCTTGTGTAGGGAAAATTCCCTTAGGATTTGGTACTGCTGTGATATGTGAGCGCCGTATACGTGAGGTGACGAGTGCGTACACGGGCTATTTGTTGTAAAACCAGATTTTTACTTAGTAATAACTTGTTTTCATCTTAATTGAGTTATACCAGCATGTGTAGTTATCCGGTTTAGAATAATATCGCATGTCTATGTGATTTAACTGCTTATTTGGACTTTGTACAGCATGCCTAGTTGATTTCCTGTTTCTCCTAGATTTTTATCAGTCTTAACTGTAGGATTTTTGTTGTTAATTGTTGTATTTGTCGATTAAGCTATGTGTGTACTTTTGAGACTACGAGGCGGTACCTCGGGAGTTTTCCCCGCACATTTACTTTTGAGACTACGAGGCGGTACCTCGGGAGTTCTCCCTACACATTTAATTTTGAGACTACGAGGCGGTACGTCGGGAGTTCTCCCTGCACATTTACTTTTGAGACTACGAGGCGGTACCTCGGGAGTTCTCCCTACACATTTAATTTTGAGACTACGAGGCGGTACGTCGGGAGTTCTCCCTGCACATTTACTTTTGAGACTACGAGGCGGTACCTCGGGAGTTCTCCCTACACATTTAATTTTGAGACTACGAGGCGGTACGTCGGGAGTTCTCCCTGCACATTTACTTTTGAGACTACGAGGCGGTACCTCGGGAGTTCTCCCTACACATTTAATTTTGAGACTACGAGGCGGTACGTCGGGAGTTCTCCCTGCACATTTACTTTTGAGACTACGAGGCGGTACCTCGGGAGTTCTCCCTACACATTTAATTTTGAGACTACGAGGCGGTACGTCGGGAGTTCTCCCTGCACATTTACTTTTGAGACTACGAGGCGGTACCTCGGGAGTTCTCCCTACACATTTAATTTTGAGACTACGAGGCGGTACGTCGGGAGTTCTCCCTGCACATTTACTTTTGAGACTACGAGGCGGTACCTCGGGAGTTCTCCCTACACATTTAATTTTGAGACTACGAGGCGGTACGTCGGGAGTTCTCCCTGCACATTTACTTTTGAGACTACGAGGCGGTACCTCGGGAGTTCTCCCTACACATTTAATTTTGAGACTACGAGGCGGTACGTCGGGAGTTCTCCCTGCACATTTACTTTTGAGACTACGAGGCGGTACCTCGGGAGTTCTCCCTACACATTTAATTTTGAGACTACGAGGCGGTACGTCGGGAGTTCTCCCTGCACATTTACTTTTGAGACTACGAGGCGGTACCTCGGGAGTTCTCCCTGCATATTTATTTTTGAGACTACGAAGAGGTACCGCGGGAGATCTCCTCGCATTTGGGACTACGAGACGGTATCTCGAGAGATCCCCTGTTGGGTATTTACTTTTGGGACTACGAGACCGTATCTCGGGAGCTCCCTTGTTGTTATCTCTTTGTGCTGTGTTGTTATTGCTTTATGAATACTTTCCGTTAATTTCTCCATTTTACTTCATTTTATTATATCATCTGTCTTATTATTATATCCAGTAGGGCCCGGACCTGACCTCGTCACTACTATACCGAGGTTAGGCTTGGAACTTACTGGTATCGTTGTGGTGTACGCATGCTACTCTTATGCGCATTTTATTTGTGTGCAGATCCAGGTACTTCTTATCAGCCCCACTATTAGATGAGAGTGCTTGCTGTTGTACGGAGACTTCAAGGTACATCTGCCACGTCCGCAGACCTCGGAGTCCCCTTCTATTCTCCCATATATCAATTACCTTCTGTACTTCTTTTATTAAACTGTGATGTATAGAGATACTAGTTTTCTCCTGTAGCTTGTGACTTATAATGTTCCGGGTTATGGGAATACTGCGTATTAGTCGAGTGTTGGTTATTTTACATGCTGAGCGTCATTGCTACCAGTTATTTAGTTATCTGTTGCAGTTAGTTGTTAAGTTTTACTTCCATTTTTTTTATTTCCGCATTTTGTTAGGCTTACCTAATCGTAGAGACTAAGTGTCGTCACGTCGTCTTATAGAGGGAGTTTTGGGCCGTGACAAATTGGTATCATAGCTCTAGGTTCATAGGTGTCGTGAGTCACAAGCAAGTTTAGTAGAGTCTCACGGATCGGTACATAGACGTCTGTATTTATCTTCGGGAGGCTATGGAATTGTTAGGAAAAACAATTACACTTCCTTGATTCCTTGTCGTGCGAAATTTTTGACTTCGAAATTCTAAACTTCTGTATTCTGTTCTCTCACAGATGGTGAGGACACGTACAGGCGGATCTGATAACCAGGCATCCGCACCCCCTCTTAGATCCGCGAGAGGCCGGGGCCGGCGTTGAGGCCAAGGACATCCACGCGGTGCAGCCAGTAGCTCCAGCTGGAGGGCAGACACCTGAGGTACCTATTGCTGTACCAACCCTCTAGGAGATTCTAGCCCAGTGTTTGAGCATGTGTAGTACCTTGGCTCAGGCAGGATTGATACCTCTTGCTCCTGCCACATCTTAGGCTGGGGGAGGAGCATAGACTCCCATCGCCGGTACTCCAGAGCAGCGGGTTCAGGTCGACCAGGTTCCAGAGATTATACCAATGCAGCCGGTAGCTCCAGCTCAGTCCGAGGTTAGGGCATCAATTTCTGAGGTGGAGCAGCTCAGACTTGAGAGATACAAGAAATACTACCCTCCTACCTTCAGTGAATTGGCGTCAGAGGATGCCCATGGTTTTCTAGAGGAGTGTCACTGTATTCTTCGTACTATGGGTGTAGCGGAGTCGAGTGGAGTTTCTTTACTACATTCCAGCTTAGAGGAGCAACCTATCAGTGGTGGCGTGCTTATGAGTTGGGTAGTCCGACTGAGGTAGCTTCACTTACATGGATTCAGTTCTCGGACATAATCTTGAGAGAGTATGTTCCCCAGAGTCTCAGAGACGCATGTCACGTAGAGTTTGAGTAGTTGCGCCAGGGTGCTATGATTGTGTCAGAGTATGCAGTTTGCTTCAGTGATTTGGCCGGACGTGCACCAGCCTTGGTTGCTACAGTTCGAGAGAGGGTTCGTCGGTTTATCGAGGGACTACACCCTAGTATCAGGCTTAGCATGGCCCGGGAGTTGGAGATGGATATTTCTTACCAGCAGGTTATGAGTATTGCTAGGAGATTGGAGGGTATGCTTGCTCGGGAGAGAGGGCTTAGGGAGGCCAAGAGGTCTCAAGAGTCTGGCACTTATAATGGTACTCGTGCCTCAAGTGCAGTTCACCATAGTAGGGGTTATGTGAGTCGCCCCGTCCATTCAGCTCTTCCAGCCGCTAGTGGTATTCCGGCCCTATGAGCCTTATTATGCACCGCCAGTATCTAGTGCACCTCTTGCACGGGGTGCTTTTAGCGGTCAGTCCAGCAGACCTCGCCCGAGCTAGTCACATCAGCCACACCCTCCGAGAGCTTGTTTTGAATGTGGCGGCACTCGCCATATGGTGAGGGATTGCCCTAGACTTAGGAGGGGTGCACCTCCACAGACTTCTCAGACTCGCGTGCTCTACCGGGTCCCCAGGCGATGATTACAGCACCAGCTACCGCCCCACCTGCTCAGCCAACTCGAGGTAGAGGTCTCCCTAGAGGGGGAGGGCAGGCCAGATATTATGCTCTTCCTGCTCGTACAGAGGCAGTTGCTTCCGACTCTGTCATTACAGGTATTGTTCCGGTCTGTCATAGATATGCATATGTTTTATTTGATCGAGGCTCCACTTATTCCTATGTGTCCTCTTATTTTGCCCTGTATTTGGGCGTATCTCGTGATTCCTTGAGTTCTCCTATTTATGTGTCTACACCTATGAGAGATTCTCTTATTGTGGACCGTGTGTATCGATCGTGTTTGGTTGTTCTTAATGGTTTTAAGACCAGAGTCTACTTTTTATTGCTCAGCATAGTAGACTTTGATATTAATTTGGGCATGGACTGGTTGTCGACCCATTATGCTATTCTTGATTGTCACGCTAAGACCGTGACGCTGGCTATGCCGGGATTGCCACGATTAGACTGGAGAGGTACCTTAGAGTATACTCCCAGCAGAGTTATTTCATTTCTTAAAGCTCAACGAATGGTTGAGAAGGGGTGTGACGCGTATCTAGCTTATGTGATAGATGTCAGTATTGATACCCCTACAGTTGAGTCAGTCCTACTAGTGAGGGATTTTCCAAATGTATTTCCAGCTGATCTTTTGGGCATGCTGCCCGACAGAGATGTTGACTTTGGCATTGATTTGTTGCCGGGCACTCGGCCCATCTCTATTCCTCCATATCATATGGCTCCTCCTGAGTTGAAGGAGTTAAAGGAGCAATTACAGGAGTTGCTTGATAAGGGATTCATTCAGCCCGGTGTGTCACCTTGGGGTGCTCCGATCTTGTTTGTGAAGAAAAAGGATGGTTCTATACGTATGTGCATTGATTATTGCCAATTGAACAAAGTTACAGTGAAGAACAAGTATCCATTACCTCGTATTGATGATTTATTTGATCAGTTACAAGGTGCCAGAGTGTTTTCCAAGATTGACTTACATTCAGGCTATCATCAGTTGAAGATTTGGGAACCAGATATCCCGAAGACTGCTTTCAGGACTCGGTATGGTCACTACGAGTTCCTTGTGATGTCATTTGGGCTGACCAACGCCCAAACAACATTTATGCACTTGATGCACAGTGTGTTCTGACCCTATCTTGACTCATTCGTCATTGTGTTTATTGACGATATTCTGGTGTACTCCCAGACTCGGGAGAATCATGAGCAACACCTGATGACTGTGCTTCAGACCTTAAGAGAAAAGAAGTTATATGCAAAATTTTCAAAGTGTGAGTTTTGGCTAGACTCAGTGGCATTCTAGGGTCATGTAGTATCGAGTGATTGGATCCAAGTGGATCCGAAAAAGGTTGAAACAGTGCAGAGTTGGCCCGGATTATCCTCAACTATGGAGATCCGGAGTTTTCTTGGTTTGGCGGGGTATTACCGTCGATTTGTAGAAGGTTTCTCATCTATTGCAGCACATATGACCAGGCTGACCCAGAAGGGTGCTCCGTTCAGGTAGACATAGGAGTATGAGGAGAGTTTTCAGAAGCTCAAGACAGCTTTGACTACAGCCCCAATATTGGTATTACCTACAGGCTCAGGGTCTTATACCGTATATTGTGATGTGTTGCGGATTGGTCTCAGAGCGGTGTTGATGCAGGACGGTAGGGTGATTGCCTACGTGTCCAAACAACTGAAGGTGCATGAAAAGAACTATCCTGTCCACGACCTTGAGTTAGCATCTATTGTTTATGCCTTGAAGATTTGGCGGCACTATTGTATGGTGTCCTTTGTGAGATCACACCGATCACCGGAGTTTGCAGCATCCGTTCAAATAAAAGGATATTAACTTGCTTCAGCGGAGGTGGTTGGAGCTGCTTAAGGATTATGATATCACCATTTTGTACCATCCCGGTAAGGCCAACGTGGTGGCCAATGCTTTGTGTCTCCGGGCAGAGAGTTTGGGGAGCTTAGCATATCTGCCAACAGCAGAGAGGCCATTGGCATTGGTTGTTCAGGCCTTAGCCAACCAATTTATTAGACTGGATATTTCGGAGCCGAGTCGAGTGTTGGCTTATGTAGTCTCTCGGTCTTCTCTTTATGATCGTATCAGGGAGTGTCAGTATGATGACCCCCATCTACTTGTCCTTAAGGACACGGTTCAGCACGGTGATGCTACAGATCACTATTGGAGATGATGGTGTACCGAGGATGTAGGGCAGGTTATGTGTGCCCAATGTAGATGGGTTGCGTGAGTTGATTCTCCAGGAGGCTCATAGTTTGCGGTAATTCATTTATCCGGGTGCCGCGAAGATGTATCAGTACTTGAGGCAACATTACTGGTGGAGGAGAATGAAGAAAGACATAGTGGAATATGTAGCTGGGTGCCTAAATTTCCAGCAGGTGAAGTATTAGCATTAACGACCAGGTGGATTGCTTCAGAAGTTAGAGATTCCAGAATGGAAATGGGAGGGAATCACTATGGATTTCATTGTTGGGCTCCCATGGACTTAGATGAAGTTCGATGCAGTTTGGGTAATTGTGGATAGATTGACCAAGTCAGCTCATTTCATTCACGTAGTTACTACTTACTCTTTGGAGCAGCTGGCTCAAATTTATATCCGTGAGATAGTCAGGCTTCATGGCGTGCCGGTATCTATCATCTCTGACCGGGGGACACAGTTTACAATCACTGTTCTGGAGGGCTGTACAACAGGAGTTGGGTACTCGGGTTGAGTTGAGCACAACATTTCACCCTCAGACGGACGGACAGTCTGAGCGCACTATTCAAATACTGGAGGATATGCCCCGTGCTTGTGTGATAGATTTTGGGGATTCTTGGGACCAGTTCTTGCCATTTGCGGAGTTTGCTTACAATAAAAGTTATCAGTCGAGCATTCATATAGCACCGTATGAGGCCATATATGGGAGGCAGTTCCGGTCTCCAGTGGGTTGGTTCGAGCCAGGCGAGGCTATATTATTGGGCACAGTTGGTTCAGGATGTGCTGGAGAAGGTTAAGTTGATTCAGGGTCGACTTCACACAGCCCAATCTAGATAGAAGAGTTATGCGAATCCAAAGGTTCGCGATGTTGCATTTATGGTTGAAAAGTGGGTTCTGCTCTGGGTGTCACCCATGAAGGGCGTTATGAGGTTCGGAAGAAAGGGCAAGCTGAGCCCAAGGTTTATCGGCCCATTCGAGGTGTTGCGGCATGTTGGGGAGGTTGCTTATGAGCTTTCCTTGCCTCCAAGTCTAGTAGGGGTTCACCCAATATTCCATGTTTCTATGCTCCGGAAGTATCACGTCAATCCGTCTCATGTGTTGAATTTCAGCTCAGTCTAGTTGGACAAGGATTTATCTTATGTTGAGGAGCCGGTGGCCATTTTGGATAGGCAAGTGCGAAAGATGAGGTCAAAGAAGATTGCTTCCGTGAAGGTTCAGTAGAGGGGTCAGCCGATCGAGGAGGCGACTTGGGAGACTGAGCATGATATGCACAGCCTTTATCCTCATCTATTCACCACTTCAGGTATGTCTCTATGCTCGTTCGACGACGAACGATTGTTTTAAGAGAGGGAGGATGTAATAACCTGGCCGATCATTTTGAGAGTATTAGCCCGGATCCCCTATTTACTGTCTTTCCTATATCTTTTTCTGCTTATGTGACTTGCCGGAATTTTAACCGTAGTTGGAACTATGTGAAGACGACTCCGGAATGGATTTTTGTCGGTTCCGTTAGCTCCGTTGGGTGATTTTGGACTTAGGAGCGTGTCCGGAAAGTGATTTGGAGGTCTGTAGCTGATTTAGGCTTGAAATGGCGAAAGTTAATTTTTTGGGAAGTTTGACCGGAAGTGGACGTTTTGATATTAGGGTTGGATTCCGATTCCAGAAGTTAGAGTAGGCCCGTAATGTCAGTTATGACTTGTGTGCAAATTTGAGGTCAATCAGACGTGGTTTGATAGGTTTCGGCATCAGTTGTAGAAGTTTGAAGTTTCAAAGTTCATTAAGTTTGAAATGGAGGGTGATTCATGTTTTTAGCGTTGTTTGATGTGATTTGAGGGCTCAACTAAGTTCGTATGGTGTTTTAGGACTTGTTGGTATGTTTGGTTAAGGTCCCGGGGGCCTCAGGTGTGTTTCAGATGCTTAACGGACAGAATTTGGACTTATGCAAATTGATGGAATTTTTTGGTTTCTGGTGTTTCGCACTTGCGATGGGGAGACTGCAGGTGCGGACTCGCACGTGCGGAAGGAGGAGCGCAGATGTGGATTTGGGCAGCCCGGGATGGGTTCGCAGGTGCTGATCTATTTGCGCAGAAGCGGCCTCGCTTCTACGGTGGGATGGTGCGCAGGAGCAGTGAGGGTCGCAGGTGTGGCTCCTTGGTCGCAGGAGCGCATCCGCAGGTGTGGCGCTTCTCTCGTAGTTGTGGACCCAGGGAACTTAAGTTAAGTCCGCACCTGCGATGGAATTTTTGCAGGTGCGGATTCGCAGGTGCGATTATAGGCCCGTAGATACGAAATTGCTGGGCAGAAAAGGGCCAAGTTCGAGGGTTTATCTTATTTTCAATTTTGGGACTTTGAGGTCTCGGATTAAGTGGATAATTCAAGGATTTTGCAAAGAGGACTTTGGGATTTGGGTCATTCGGAGTCGGATAATCGAAGAAAGGGCATTCTTACTGATTGATTGGAGCTTGGTTCGAGGTAAGTGGCTTGCCTAACCTTTTGTAGGGGAAATCCCCTTAGGATTTGGTACTGTTGTAATATGTGAGCGCTGTGTACGTGAGATGACGAGTGCGTACACGGGCTATTTGTTGTAAAACCCGATTTTTACTGAATAGTAACATGTTTTCATCTTAATTGAGTTATACCAGCATGTGTAATTATCCGGTTTAGTCTAATATCGCATGTCTACGTGCTTTAACTGCTTATTTGGACTCTGTGCAGCATGCCTAGTTGATTTCCAATTTCTCCTTGATTTTTATCAATCTTAACTGTAGGATTTTTGTTGTTAACTGTTGTATTTGTCGGTTGAGCTGTGTGTTTACTTTTGAGACTACGAGGCGGTACCTCGGGAGTTCTCCCTGCACATTTACTTTTGAGACTATGAGACAGTACCTCGGGAGATCTCCTCGCATATTTACTTTTGGGACTACAAGATGATATCTCGGGAGATCCCCTGTTGGGTATTTACTTTCGGGACTACGAGACGGTATCTCAGGAGGGCCCCTGTTGTTATCTTATTGTGTTGTGTTGTTATTGTTTTGTGAATACTTTCAGTTAATTTCTCCGTTTTACTTCATTTTATTATATCATCTGCCTTATTATTATATCCCAGTAGGGCCCGGATATGACCTCGTCACTACTCTACCGAGGTTAGGCTTGGCACTTACTGGGTACTGTTGTGGTGTACTCATGCTATTCTTCTGCACAGATCTTTTGTGTGCAGATCCAGGTACTGCTTATCAGCCCCGCTATTAGCTGAGAGTGCTTGCTGCTGTATAGAGACTTCAAGGTACATCTGCCATGTCCGCAGATCTCGAAGTCCCCTTCTATTCTCCCCTATGTCAATTACCTTTTGTACTTCTTTTATTAGACTCTGGTGTATTGAGATACTAGTTTCCTCCTGTAGCTTGTGACTTATGATGTTCTGAGTTTTGGGAATACTGCGTATTACTCGAGTGTTGGTTATTATACATGCCGATCGGCATTGCTACCAGTTATTTAGTTATTTGTTGCAGTTAGTTGTTAAGTTTTACTTCCATTTTTGTTATTTTCGCAATTTGGTAGGCTTACCTAGTCGTAGAGACTAGGTGCTGTCACGACATCTTACAGGGGGAGTTTTGGGTCATAACATATATTGACGTATCAGTTTTATTTATTTTGATAATATACATTTTTGCATTAAACAAAAATATCAGACATTTAGGGTATTGGATATAATTCCTACCGAAGAGGAATTGAATTCAATGCCTTTAATTGGACAATTACCATGCAGCCGTATCCGTTCGAAGGTACTGAATTCGATTCCTTCAACTGGTAAATCACCACGTAGTCGGAGTCGATCAAAAGAAACCAATCGAACTCCTGTAAGTGGAGAATCACCTCGTACCCAGAGTCATTCTAAATGTTCTACAATGACGTTTGAAGATGAATTAGTCAACACAATATGTCGTGTAAGTTTTTTTTTTGTTTAATCTAAAATTTTTCATACTATTGTTTGCTTAATTATAGGATGTTTTATGTGATTTTTTTGAGCTAAAGTTTTTGTTCTGTGTTTTGTAAAACTATAGAATGCTTTGTGTGCAGTTTGTGTTCTATTTGTGATAAGCTTTAGCATTCTAGGAGCTGAAGTTTTATTTTGTGTTTTGTAAAGTAAAGTATGTTTTGTCTGCAGTTTTTGTTTTGTTTTTGATGAACTTCAGCATTCTTGGAGTTGAGGTTATGTTCTGTATTTGTAAAACTACAGCATGTGTTGGCTGAAGTTTTTGTTCTGTATTTGCTGAACTTCAGTATTCTTAGAGCTGAAGTTTTTGTTCTGTATTTGGTGAACTTCAACATTCTTAGAGCTGAAGTTTTGGTCTGTGTTTCTATTTTTTGAAATTGTTGTGTTGTTTCTATTTCTATACTAGAGGGTAAGGAGGGAGGTTAAAAACTATGCAATAGAAGAAAGGCTCATGATCGCGAAAGAAGTTGTTCAAGAGTTTCGACGGGATGAGCGATCTGCTATTGTGGACGAGATTGTGAAAAAAGTCAAGGTAAGATTATTTATAGAGAATTTTTTTTTTCTTGCTAATATTATTCTTTTAATTAGAATAATCATTGTTAGTAATTTTTAATAGGAATATTTTGATGAGAAGTTTTAAAAGTTGTTTAAGATTGTCGACAAGTGTCACGACCCAAAATCCTAACCTGTCGTGATGGCGTCTATCGTGGTACTAAGCAAGCCGACATTTAAAGATATTTCCAACACTTTTAACAAAAAGCTAATTGAAACATTTTAAACAATAAAAGTTTTCATAAGCGGAATAGAAACCCAAAATACAACGCGAAAATTTCAACATCAGGGTGTCACTGAGTACATGAGCATCTATACATCACAAGTCCAGAAAAATACTGCCTATGATAATCTGAAACTAAATAAAATAAGTTGAAAGATAGGGAAGGAGAAACAAGGTCTGCAAAACACCAAGCAGCTACCTCGATAGTCTCCGAGAATACGAACTCCACAACTCAGCAACCGCCATGACCGGAAGCACCTGGGTCTGCACACAAGGTGCAAGGTGTAGCGTGAGTACAACCAACTCAGTAAGTAACAAGACTAAATAAAGAACTGAAAGTAGTGACGAACTTCACAATTATAGTTCAATTATAGTGATTTCAACATAGGAAAGTAGGCATGCTCCCAAGTTCGATAAATTAGATCAAACAGTTACTCCATGACAAGTTTAAGTGAAACAAAGTGTAATATCTTTCAGAAATTTCAAGACAGTGGTACATGGAAGTTAGGTGCAACAATAATGAAATCAAATGCATCCTCTCAGGGCCACAATCACTCGGCACTCCCATTCACTCAGCACTCGGCACCCGCACTCAGTAGGTACCTGCACTCACTGGGTGTGTGTGCAGACTCTAGAGGGGCTCCTTCAGCCCAAGCGCTATAATCCACACGGACAACTCACGTGCTGCACGGACAACTCACGTGCTATAGTATAATATCTGGATTCGCACGGACAACACACGTGTTGCACAGACAACTCACGTGCTATAGTATAATATCTGGATCCGCACGGACAACTCACGTGCTATAGTATCAATATCTCATTGTCACGACCTAATTCTCCCTCCGTAGGATGTCATGATGGAAACTAGTCTCTATGACTAGGTAAGCCTAACAAAATGCGAAAATAACAAAAATAGAAGTAAAATTTAACAACTAACTGCAACAGATAACTAAATAATGGGTAACAATATCGCTCGGCATGTACAATAACCAACACTCTTGTACACAATATTCCCAAAACCCGGAACATCATAAGTCACAAGCTACAGAAGGAAACTAGTATCTCTATACACCAGATTCTAATAAAAGAAGTACGGAAGGTAAATAATATAGGAGAGAATAGAGGGGGACTCCGAGGTCTGAGGACGCGGCAGGTGTACCTTGAAGTCTCCGTACAACAGCAAATACTCTCAGCTAGTAGGCAGGCTGATAAGAAGCACTTGGATCTGCACACAAAACATGTGCAGAAGAGTTGCATGAGTACACCACAACGGTACCCAGTAAGTGCCAAACCTAACCTCGGTAGAGTAGTGAAGAGGTCAGGTCATGGCCCACTGGTATATAACAAATAAAGCAGGAGAATGTAGCAATATAATAAGAGACTGGGATTTAACAAAAAGGAAAACACAGCAAATTAGAAGCAAAACACACAATTTTAAACAGCAGGGGGTCTCCCGAAATACCGTCTCATAGTCCCAAAGTAAATATGCAAAGAGATCTCCCGAGGTACTGCCTCGTAGTCTCAAAAGTAAATATGTAGGGAGAACTCCCGAGGTACTACCTTGTAGTCTCAAAAGTAAATATGCAGGGAGAACTCACGAGGTACGACCTCGTAGTCTCAAAGTAAACACACAACTCAAACTGATAAATACAATAGTTAACAGCAATAATTCTACAGTTAAGACTGATAAAGGTTAAGGAGATACAGGAAATCAACTAGGCATGCTGCACAGAATTCAAATAAGCAGTTAAAACACGTAGACATGTTATATTAGGCTAAATAGGATAACTACACATGCTGGTATAACTCAATTAAGATGAAAACATGTTACTACTTAGTAAAAATCGGATTTTACAACAAACGGCCCGTGTACGCACTCGTCACCTTACGTACACGGCGCTCACATATCACAACATTACCAAATCCTAAGGGGATTTCCCCCACACAAGGTTAGTCAAGCCACTTACTTCGAACCAAGCTCAAATCAATCAGTAAGAATGCCTTTTCCTCGATTATCCGACTCCGAATGGCCCAAATCTAGCCAAAAATAATTACATACCATAAATACAACTATAATAGAATAATCTAATTAATGAAATCAAGACTTTAACAAAATTTCAAAAATCGTCCTAAAAAGTCGACCCGGACCATGTCTCGGAATCGGGTAAAAGTCATAAAATATGAACACCCATTCACTCATGAGTCCAACCATACTATAATTATCAATATCCGACATCAACTCGACCCTCAAATCCTCAAATCAAACTCTCCAAATCACTAGCCTCAAACTCCCAAATTCCACCTTAAATACACACTAACTAGGTGGAACAATAGACGGGAAAGCAAGATTATTGATAAAACATAAGCACAAGGGACTTACCTCAAGAAATCCCTCGAAAATACTCTCAAGAAATCGCCACACCCTAGCTCAAAATGTTTAAAATGAGCAAAAATCGCGAACCCTTGCATTTAATTATTTTGTCCAGTATTTTCGCTTCTGCGGTCACTTAGCTGCATCTGCGGTGTCGCAGAAGCGACAACATTCTCACATCTGCGATTCCTTTGCTCCTGCAATCGACTCTCCCGCACCTGCATCACTCCCGCTTCTGCGGTCCAAATACCATTTCTGCGGGTGCGCATCTGCGCCAATGCGTCCGCTTTTGCGATCGATCCCCCGCAGAAGCGACTCCGCTTTTGCGGCCTTAACACTACACCTACGAGCACTGGCCAATTTCCCCTAGCCCCGCACCTGCGCCATATTTCTCGCACCTGCGGGCTCGCACCTGGGGTCAGCCTTGCGCAGGTGCGATTACAACAGAACCAGCCCAGCACCAAAAAATCTTCTAAGTCCAAAACATGATCCGTTAACCATCTGAAACTCACCCGAGGCCCCCGAGACCTCAACCAAATATACCAACCAATCCTAAAACATCACACAAACTTAGTCGAGCTTTTAAATTATATCAAACAACGCTAAAAATATGAATTACACATCGATACAAGCCTAATGAACTTCAAAGTTTCAAACTTCTACAACCGATGCCGAAACCTATCAAACCACGTCCGATTGACCTCAATTTTGGCACACAAGTCATAATTGACATTACAGACCTACTCCAACTTCCGAAATCGGAATCCGACCCCGATATCAAAAAGTTCACTACCGGTCAAACTTCCCAAGAATTCAATTTTCGCCATTTCAAGCCTAATTCAGTTACAAACCTCCAATTCACAATTCGGACACACTCCTAAGTCCAAAATACCCAACGGATCTAACAAAACTGACGAAACTCCATTCCGGAGTCGTCTTCACACAGTTTCGACTACGGTTAAAAATCCCAGAACTTAAGCTTCCGTTTTAGGGACTAAGTGTTCCAAATCACTCCAAAACTACAACAAAACCTTCCGACAAGTCACATAAGCAGAAAGGGATACGGGGAAAGTAGTAAATAGGGAATCAGGGCAAATAGACTCAGAACGATCGGCCGGGTCGTTACACTCACAATCAGGCCCTCGGCCTCACTCAGTCATTAATGTCTCCAGTCTCTCGGCTCTCAGTGATCATGAAAGTCAGCCCCAACAGAAATGATATAATATGTCAACAAGGCACAATAGAGACTAAGATGAAATAGACAAGTAAAACTGTGACTGAGCACAAAACAATAATTTAGCAAATAATTCAATATGTACACGACCTTTGTGGGTCCCTACAGTGCCAACACATAGTCTAAACATGATTTCTAACATGATTTGTGGTTCAATTCATCTACTACATGGAGAATGTACATATAAAGACAGATTATTCAACTACACGGTTTCACGAAATTTGAACAAGTTTCGATTCCTACGGTGCACGCCCACACGCCCATCACCTAGCATGTGTGTCACCTTGAAACCAAATACATGACACATAATACGGGGTTTCGTACCCTCAGTACCAAATTTAGAACTGTTACTTACCTCAATCCGAGCAAATCTCTACTCCAACACACCCTTGCCTTGCGAAACAGCCTCCGAATGCCTCAAATCTAGCCATAAAAATGCGATATAATCAATACGGGCTAAATGAATCAACTCCATAAGAAAATGCTAAGCTATTAATCAAAATAAAAAATCAGCTCAAAAGCTGGCCCTCAGGCCCACATCTCTAAATTCAATAAACGTCACAAAACTCAAAATCCCACTCAACCACGAGTCTCACCATACCAAATTTATCAAAATCAGATACCAAATTGTCACCCAAATCCCGAAATCAAACTCTCCAAATTCCTAGCCTCAAACTCTCAATTTATACCTTAAATACACATAACTAGGTGGGAAAATCAATGAGGAAGCAATATTATTGATAAAAAATGAGCACAAGGGACTTACCTCAAGAATTGCCTCGAAAAACCCTCTCAAAAATTGCCTAAACTGTGCTTGAAATGTTTGAAATGAAGCCAAAATCGCGAACCCTTGTATTTAACTTTCTGTCCAGCCTTTCCGCTTCTACGGACACTTAACCTCATATGCGGTGTCAAAGAAGCGACCCAAATTCCACTTCTGCGGTGAACCACTAGAGATGTGCCTCCACTTCTGCGATCCTCGCCTCGCATCTACGCAGCCGCAGGTGCAGAATTACCCGTCGCACCTGCGAGCCCTCCGCTTCTGCGCCCTTAACGCCGCATCTGCGACCATGCATATGGGGAAATAACCTCGCACCTGCGACCTCTGCTCACTTCCTCCCTGGTCTCTTCTGCGAGAATGCACCTATGATCCCCACTCCGCAGGTGCGATTACACCAGAAGCTGGTGAGCTTCAGCATTCCCTCAAACTTCAAATCGATCCGATAACCATCTGAAATCAACCCAAGGCCCTGTGACCTCAACCAAATATACCAACGAGTCCTGAAACATGATACGAACTTAGTCTATCCGTCAAATCACCTAGAACAACATCAAAAATATGAATCGCACCTAGATTCAAGCCTAATAAATTTTAAACTTCCAATTTCTACAACCGAAGCAGAAACCTATCGAAACACGTCCGATTGATCCCAAATTTTGTATACAAGACACATTTGACATTACGGACCTACTCCAACTTCCGGAATCAGAATTCGACCCCGATATCAAAAAGTCCACTCCCATTCAAACTTTCCTAAAATTGCAACTTTCGTCATTTCAAGCCTAATTTCACTACGGACCTCCAAATCACAAACCGGACACGCTTTTAAGTCCAAAATCACCTAACGGAGCTAATGGAACCATCAAAACTCTATTCTGCAGTCGTTTACTCAAACATCATCATCCGGTCAATCATTTCTACTTAAGCTTTTAACCTTTATACTAAGTGCATTTTGAGGTCTCACCGAACCCGAACCGACTACCCCGACAAGTCACATAACATAAATAAAATTGAAAAATGAACAGTAAATTAGGGAACGGGGCTACAACTCTCAGAACGACCGGTACAACAAGTCAAAAGAAAGAGATTATGGCGATGCAAATTTTGAATTCATGAACTATCGACAATATGATATGATGAACGACTCATTCTAACCTCAATTTGATATTAATGCTGGTCATGATAGACTACATAAAGTCACAGATGAAAATGTAAGAGGTGAGGAAGTATCTCTTGAAGACCACGTTCAAGTATTGGAGTAAGTTCAATGTGTTGAATAACAAGTTGAAGCGGAATGTTCTAGTGTTGATAGATTGAGCAAAGTTGCTGGATATGATGAATAGTTATCAACCGTGAATGTAGAAAGCAAGAAAGGTACAGATGATGAAGTTGTTGGTACTGAAGAACACATACCGACTTGTGCTTTGGATAGTCATGTTACAAAAGGCAATGTGTTTGCGGATGCAGATCATGAACCTGTTGGTACTGAAGAACACGCACCGAGTGATGTGGGTACTCATATTGGGAAAGGCAATGCGTTTGCGGAAGCATTAGCTATTTGCCAAGAACTTTTAGGTGCAGAGACATCGGAAGTTGTCACTACAGGTATAAATAGTTTTTATGTTATTATATACATATATATACACACACACACGCACACACACACACACACACACACACACACACAC
>AWOL01S0030598.1:29094-43932 GCA_000715115.1 Nicotiana otophora
TATATATATATATATTTATATATATTATTTAATTTTTTTAGGTCATTGATCCCCCCCCCATAAATATGCAGTGGAAGTTGAAAATAGTGGTGCTTCAATTGATACAACTCAAAAACTCTCCGATGCTGCTGCATTGCATGAAGATAGAGTCGAGAAAATCCTTCCGCAGAATACTCCAAGGCTCCCCGAAAATGCCACACCATTGAATGAAGCTGGAGCTGCTGAGATAGGCAAAGGTATGCAGTCTGGTGCTAGCGCAGTGGAAGGCAAACGTCAAGGTATTCTATACATCACAAATTTATTACATTTGATCCAAGTATTTAATTTTCAGTTTCAAATTTTACATACTTTCTTTTCTTTTTTGTGCTTTTTGTTAATTATTTAGAAAGACTCGATGCAGCCGAAAAAGAAATTGGTGAGCTCATTCGATTATATGAAAAAGGAGAAATACATCTCTTCACACATGTTGGCTTACATACAGGTGTGCAGTGTCTTTGTAGTATTTTCAAAATTTAGTAAGTATTATTTAATTTTTTTTTGCATGAAGATATACGCATATCTGAGGGTAATGCAAGCAGATCCGTTGGTATGCGAACACCATATGTGTCGCAACACTTAGACCGTGTAGTTATTTGCTGCAATTCAGTTACAAGTTATTTTTTTGCCTAATGTATGTTTGTATCAGTTGTATTTATGTATATATTTTTATTGTTTTTTGCAGATCTCATCTGATGCATCACAACTTTTTCCAAATCCTAAGAGAATGAAGGTGTCCAGTTTTCCTAATGTTTTGCGTGACGCCAGTGATATCCCCAATATTAATTTATGTTCATTTTTGATGGGTAGTACACAAGAGACTGTTTCAGAAGGTAATTCTGCTACTGTTGTTATTGGTGAAGAGAGACAAGAACATCATGAACAACAAGGAGTTAGTCAAGTATCTGGCCCTATGGCTTTGTTTTTTTCCCTTACTGCTGAACCGCAACAGTTAGTTGCGACTGAGCAGCAGGAACATCAAGCAAAAAGAAAACCAGCTAAAGTAGGGAAAAGGATTCATATTGAAAGTATTTGGTTTTAATCTCCTTACGCCATTCCTAAACAAAAGGCAATAAGGCAAGATTGGAAAGCAAGAAAGACTACATGAAGTCCCTTCCATTATGTCAATCAAGACAGTGGATTGATGTAGAGATTTACAGACTGGTTGAAGACGGATGCCAGTGAATATGATTCCAAGCCATTCAGATTAGTTGGAATCGATATTCCAAAGTCATTCTTTACCGAGCTTGTGCACCCTACCTCTGATCTTGTGGATGAAGTACATTATTAAGTTTGTTTTTTGAATTGGTTTTGAATTGTATTTCCTAAAACTTCAGCCTTATGTTTATTTTAAAGGTTTTGTAATGTAATTTGGTAAACTTCAGACTTATGCATGCTTAAGTTTTTTAGTTCATTTGTTAAAATTTTATACTAAAAGATGCTGAAGTTTTTGTCGTGTAGTCTGTAGTTTAGCAGTGAGTTTTTTCCTAACCACTGCAGACTAAAAATGCTGAAGTTGTTTAGTTCATTTGCTAAAACTTCAGACTACACATGCTAAAGTTTTTGTCACGTAGTATCAAGTTTTGTAATGAGTTTTCTTTCTAAACTTTAAATCAAACATGGTAAGGTTTTTTAGTTTATTTCCTAACACTTCATACTTATGCATCCTGAAGGTTTTTAGTTTATTGCCTAAACTTATTTTTTACTCTAAATTATATTGTGGTTAAGTTCACATATTTTCTTTAGTTGATGTTCATTTGCAGCATATTGAAGTAGGCATATATTCTTGCGCAAATAATATTGCTATCACCTTCCAAGTTATCTAAAATCAAAATGTGCAGTAACAAATTTACTTTTTGATCAGTATATGATTAAGTTGGCTAGTGTTCATCCTTCAGATGAACAGAAGGAGAAAATTAGAATAAGGAAGGAAAAGAGAATGGAGGAGAAAAGAAAAATGGAAGAGAAAAAGAGCAAATCAAAGAGAAAGTGGGTTGTCAAAAAACATGTGAGTGAGGAAGTTGTAGATTATGAAGAAGAAGTAGAGATTGAGGAACTTACCGAGTTTACCTGGTTTATTGAAGAATAAACTGCTGAAAAGGTGGCCAACTACGTAAGAGGCATTGACCTTTCATACGGTATCTCATGGGCTTCTGCCAAAAAAAGTATTTTTTCCATTTCGACTTAAGCCAAGTGCTGGCCAGTCATCTACGCACTACTTTCTTGGAATTCTGCACTTTTGAACCAAAACTATATATGTGTATGATTCCTTGAGCAATTCACCATATGAGCATGCAGTTGAACATGTCCAAAATTATTCCCGGTTGATCCCACACTTGCTCAAATGCTTGAAATTTGCCACACATAATAAAACTTATCGGTAAAATCATGTGAAAAGTTTTACAATTAAGTGGATGAACACGTCGCTACAGGAGAACAAGTACGTATTTGGCATATGTTTACCATGCATCTTATCCTTATCGTTTTTTCTTTTGTGTTATTGTGTTAACTAATCTTCAATT
This sequence comes from Nicotiana otophora, assembly GCA_000715115.1. Classification (NCBI taxonomy): domain Eukaryota; kingdom Viridiplantae; phylum Streptophyta; class Magnoliopsida; order Solanales; family Solanaceae; genus Nicotiana; species Nicotiana otophora. Next base: position 31,653 of record AWOL01S0030598.1, read on the forward strand.
TTTTTCATGTTCTTTTTGTAGTATTGATTGTGGTATATTTACTCTTAAGTTCCTTAAGATATGGCTGAAGCAAGATGATGTCTTCAAATTCAAACAAAGTGATGCGTTGACATTCAGGAGAGAATTGGCTGCAAATCTTTGGGCTCATGGAAAGTGGAAAGAAGATAGCTGTCACCACCCAAAACCAACCATCGTGATCGCGCCTATCGTGGAATTAGGCAAGCCAACTATTCAACCAGTTCAAGCAAGTAAAAACTTTGAAAATAAAACGGAAGCAGTTAATATTGAAGAAAACCATTTTTGGAACAGAAATAAACCCGCAATACAATACAATCTATCCTAACACCGGGGTGTCACCGAGTACATGAGCATCTATGTCAGAATATAGTCTACTACAATGTCTAAGGAGTAAAAACTCAAGTACAAATAAAGATAATGAAGGAGAGTCAAGGCCCGTGAACGCCATGCAGCTACCTCGATAGTCTCCGAGATCATGTCTCCTCAATTAGCAGCCGCCATAACCAGAAGTACCTGGATCTGCACATGAGGTGCAGGGTATAGCGTGATTACAACCAACTCTGTAAGTAACAAGCCCAAACTATGGGTTGAATGTAGTGACGAACTCAATTCAATACAGAAAATAATAGTTCAGAAATGTAGACATACTTTCAAGTTCGATAGATATCTTAAAACAGTAAAATGGATCAATCTGAATGATATGAAAAATATAACTCCTCTACCTCTACCATGCCAATGCACATGCTATATGTGATGCACCATGCCGACAGCCTCATGTGCTCACACTCTCAAATGCTCAATCATTCGGTACTGTATATGGCCCAAACAGCCCAGGGAATATCCATCCCGGAATATATACATCACTGACTATTAGTTACCCAGTACCAAGTAGGGCAAATCCAGCCCATGGAGAAGATCCATCTCCAGGTATAAAATGCTTCGGAGAAGATCCATGTTAAGGGAAGATCCATCCTCAATAATATCAATCGCGCTTACTGGGGGTGTGTGCAGACTCCAGAGGGGATCCTTCAGCCCAATTGCTATCATAAATCACTATAACCACTGCGACGTGCAGCCCGATCCCATAAATTTCACTCATAATCAGGCACTCGGCCTCACTTAATCATCAATCTCTCCAGTCTCTCTCACGGGCTCACAATGTCATGATACTAGCCCGAAAACAATGATATGATGCATCAATAAATAACAACAGAGACTAAGATGAGATATGAAAAGAATGAATATGACTGAGTACGAAATACCAATGAAATCAGTAAGACAACAGCAAGAAACGACCACTATGAGTCTTAACAGTACTAGCATAAAGCCTAAACATGATATCTAGCATGAGTGACAACTCAACTACTTTATCACATGATGAAAACACGGATATCAACAAGATAGAACCATTATACAGTGCCATCAACCAGGTCACAATTCTCACGGTGCACGCCCGTACGCTCGTCACTTGGCATGTGCGCCACCTCAATACCAATCACATAACACAAAATTCAGGGTTTTGAACCCTCAGAACCAAGTTTGAAAGTGTTACTTACCTCAATCCGGGCTAAACTCTACTCCATAATGCCCTTGCCCCTCAAATCGGTCTCCACACATCCCGAATCTAGCCACAATCAGTAGAATACAATCAATATAGGCTAAAGGAATCAATTCCACAAGCAAAATACGAAATTATAGCCAAAATACGAAATCAGCCCAAACCCGACCCCCGGTCCCACGTCTCCAAATCCGACAAAAGTCACAAAATCCAAAAGTCCATTCACTCACGAGTCTAACCATATTAAATTCATAAAAATCCGACACCAATTGGTCATTCAAATTCTCAAAACCAACTCTCCAAATCCCTAGCCTCAGACCCCCAAATTACACCTCAAAAACACACCATCTAGGTGGAAAATCAGTGGGGAAACATAATTATTGAAGAAAAATGAAAACAAGGAACTTGCCTCAAGAATCCCCTTGAAAATCCTCTCAACACCTCGAAAATCCGAGCTAAAAAAATGGTGAAATGAAGTAAACAATCGCGAAATCTCGCATTTAAAGACTCTGCCCAGGCCTTCCGCACCTGCAGAAACTTGGCCGCTTCTGCAGTCTCACAGGTGCGCCCCTTGACCGCTTCTGCGCCAACCGCATGTGCGGAAAAACCCACGCATTTGTGCCATTCTCCGCATCTTCGCGCAACGTCCGCTCCTGCGCAATCCGCTTCTGTGCGCGCATGACTGCATCTATGGCTCCTGATCAAAGCATCCCTGGCCGCGTATGCGGCCCCTTTTCTCGCCTCTGTGGACACGCACCTGTGATGAGACTTTCGCAGGTGCGATTACACCAGCTGAGTCCAAACTTCAGCAGCCTTACAACTTCGAATCTTGACCTGTTAATCACCCGAGGCCCCCGGGACCTCAACCAAACATACCAACAAGTCTTATAACATCATACGAACTTAATCGAATCTTCAAATCGCCTCCAACAAAATCGAAAACACGAATTACACACGGATTCAAGCCTAAGGAATTTCAAAATTTTCAAATTCTACAAACGACGCCGAAACCTATCAAATCACGTCCGATTGACCTCAAATTTTTCACACAAGTCATTATTTATATAACGGACCTATTCAAATTTCCAGAATCAGATTCCGACCCCGATATCAAAAAGTCAACTCCCTGGTAAAACTTTTCAAAAATTTAACTTTTGCCATTTCGAGCCTAATTCCACTATTGACCTCTAAATAATTTTACGGACATGCTCCTAAGTCCAAAATCACCATACAGAGCTATTGGAATTATCATAATTCAAATCCGAGGTCGTTTACGCATAGATCAACATCTGACCGACTTTTCCAACTTAAGCTTTCAATTAAGAGACTAAGTATCTCAATTCACTCTGAATTCACTCCGGACTCGAACCAACTAACCCGATAGGTCATATAACAGCTATAAAGCATAAATAGAGTAGTAAATGGGGAAACATGGCTACAACTCTCAAAATTACCGGCCGGGTCATTACATCCTCCCCCTCTTAAACAAATGTTCGTCTCGAATGGGTCTAGAAACATACCTGGAGTCTCAAATAGGTATGGATATCTGCTCCACATCTCCCGCTCGGTCTCCCTAGTAGCCTTCTCAATGGGATGACCTCTCCACTGCACCTTCACTAAAGCTATATCCTTTGACCTCAACTTTCGAACCTGCCGATTCAAAATGGCCACAACTCCACATCATAAGTCAAATCACCATCCAACTGAACCGTGGTGAAATCCAAAACATGAGACGGATCACCGATATATTTCTGGAGCATAGAAACATGAATTATTAGATGCACACTCGACAAGCTAGGTGGCAAGGCAAGCTTGTAAGCCACCTCCCCAATCCGCTGAAGTAGTTCAAAAGGCCCAATGAACCGAGGAATCAACTTGCCCTTCTTCCCAAACCACATAACACCCTTCATGGGTGAAACCTTCAGCAGAACCTTCTCCTCAACCATGTAAGCAACATCACGGACCTTCCTGTCGGCATAACTCTTTTGTCTGGACTGCACCGTGCGAAGCTGCTACTGTATCAATTTAACCTTGTCCAATGCATCTTGTACTAAGTCTGTACCCAAAAACTTAGCATCACTAGGCTCAAACCAACCCATCAGATATCTACACCGCCTCCCATACAAATCCTCATACGGGGCCATCTGGATGCTTGACTGATAACTGTTGTTGTAAGTAAACTCCGTGAGTGGTAGAAACTGGTCCCAAGAACTCCTAAAATCAATGACACAAGTGCGTAGCATGTCTTCCAATATCTGAATAGTGCTCTCGGATGGTCCGTCTGTCTGAGGGTAAAATGTTGTGCTCAACTCAACCTGGGTGCCCAACTCACGCTGCACAGCTCTCCAAAACTGCGATGTAAACTGCGTGCCTCTATCTGAAATGATGGAACTGGTACACCGTGAAGGCGAACAATCTCTCGGATGTAAATCTCAGCTAACCACTCTGAAGAATAGGTAGTACCAACTTGAATGAAGTGCGCGGACTTGGTCAGCCTATCCACAATCACCCAAATAGCATCTAACTTTCTCGAAGTCTGTGGGAGTCCAACTACAAAAACCATGGTGATCCGCTCCCACTTCCTCTCTGGAATCTCTTACCTCTGAAGCAATCCACCCGGTCTCTGATGCTCATACTTCACCTCCTGACAGTTAAGGCACCGAGCTACAAACCCCACTACATCCTTCTTTATTATCCTCCACCAATAGTGTTGCCTCAAGTCCTGATTCATCTTCGCGGCACCCGGATGAATGGAATACCGCAAACTGTGGGCCTCCTCAAGAATCAACTCACGTAACCCATCCACACTGGGCACACAAATCTGACCCTGTATTCTCAATACCCCATCATCCCCAATAGTCACATCTCTGGCATCACCGTGCTGAACCTGTCCTTAAGGACAAGCAAATGGAGATCATCATACTGACGCTCTCTAATGCGATCATATAAGGAATACCAAGAAACCACACAAGCTAGAACCCGACTGGGCTCTGAAATATCCAATCTCACAAACCGGTTGGCCAAAGCCTGAACATCAACTGCAAGAGGTCTCTCCCCAATGGGAATGAATGCAAGGCTACCCATACTCACCGCCTTTCTACTCAAGGCATCGGCCACCGCATTGGCCTTCCCTGGATGATATAGAATAGTGATGTTATAGTCCTTTAGCAACTCCAACCATCTCTGCTGCCTCAGATTGAGATCCTTTTATTTGAACAAGTGTTGGAGGCTACGATGATCAGTAAATACCTCACAAGACACACCATATAGATAGTGCCTCCAAATCTTCAACGCATGAACAATGGTAGCCAACTCTAAATCATGAACATGGTAGTTCTTCTCATGAGGCTTAAACTGGTGCGAAGCATAAGCAATCACTCTAATCTTCTGCATCAACACACACCCAATGCCGATCTGAGAAGCATCACAATACACCGTATAAGAGCCTGAAGCCGATGGCAAAACTAGAACTGGAGTTGTGGTCAAGGCAGTCTTGAGCTTCTGAAAGGTCTCCTCACACTCATACGACCACCTGAAAGGAGCACCCTTTTGGGTCAGTTTAGTCAAGGGCGATGCAATAGATGAGAAACCTTCCACAAAGCGACGATAATAACCGGCCAAGCCGAGAAAGCTCTGAAACGCCGTAGCTGAGGACGGCCTGGGACAACTCTGAACTGCCTCTATCTTCTTCGGATCCACCTGAATACCCTCACTAGACACCACGTGCCCCAAGAATGCCATTGAATTGAGCCAAAACTCACACTTGGAGAATTTGGCATAAAACTTCTCCTCCCTCAACCGTTTCAACACAATCCTCAAATGCTGGGCATGCTCCTCCTAGCTACGAGAGTACACCAGGATGTCATCAACGAACAATATAACAAATGAGTCAAGATAAGGCTGAAACACACTATTTATCAGATGCATGAACGCCGCTTGGGCGTTGGTCAGCCCAAAAGACATCACAAGAAACTCATAATGACCATAACGGGTCTTGAATGCTGTCTTTAGAATATCTGAGTCCCAAATCTTCAACTGGTGATACCCAGACCTCAAATCAATCTTGGAGAACACCCTCGCTCCCTGAAGCTAGTCAAACAAATCATCAATATGTGGCAAAGGATACTTGTTCTTGATTGTAACTTTGTTCAACTGCCTATAATCAATGCACATTCTCATAGTACCGTCCTTTTTCTTCACACACAACACCGGTGCACCCCAAGGTGACACACTAAGCCTAATAAACCCCTTATCAAGGAGTTCCTGAAGCTGCTCCTTCAATTCCTTCAACTCAGCTGGTGCCATGCAATATGGTGGAATAGAAATGGGTTGAGTGCCCGGTACCAAGTCAATACCTAAGTCAATATCCCTGTCAGGCGGCATGCCCGGAAAGTCTGCAGGAAACACATCCGAAAATTCTCACACCACCGGAACAAAATCAATGGTAGGAGCATCAATACTAACATCCCTCACAAAGGCCAAATAAGATAAACAACCCTTCCCAACCATCCGCTGGGCCTTCAAATATGAAATCACTCTATTGGGAACATAGTCTGGAGAACCTCTCCACTCAATCCTCGGTAACCCCAGAATCACCAACGTCACAGTCTTAGCGTGACAATCTAGAACATCATGACATGAAGACAACTAAACTAATCTGTACCCAAGATCACATCAAAATCAACCATGCTAAGCAACAAGAGATCAACTCTACTATCCAGACTCCCAATGGTCACTACACATGACTGATATACACGGTCCACAATAATAGTATCGCCCACCGGTATAGAGATATGAACAGATGAAACTAAGGACTCATGGGGCATATCCAAATGATGAGCGAAATACAATGATACATATGAATAAGTGGAACTAGGGTCAAATAGTATAGAGGCCTCCCTGTGGCAAACTGAGACAATACCTGTGATTACTGCATCTGAAGTAACATCATCTGGTCTGGCAGGAATAACATAGAATCGAGCCTGACTGAGCTCCACTCTGAGCTGGATGAGTGAGTGGCGAAGTAACGGGAGCTGAGGTCGTAGGCTGACTCATCTGCTGAGCTCGACCTCCCATAAGGCGGGGACAATACCTCTTGATGTGACATATATCTCCACACCCAAAAACACCCCTCCCTATGAATGGCGGTGGGAACTGGCGGGAGCCCCGAGCACCAGAATACTCGTTAGAAGAACTCGGTGCCGATAAGCCTTGAACTGAAGGTGCATGGGATGAACTCTAAGCTGGTAGGGCACTGAGATATGACTAGCCCTGATGATAACTATATGAACCATGGCTGGATGATGCACGGTGAACTGGATGACCCGTCTGAGCGTTCTTGTAAGGATGATCCCTACCGCGGTAAAACAGACCCCCTGAAGGAACACCGCTGAAATCACCTGGACTATGAGGCCTTTTGGACTCCCTCTCACCATGCTCCTGATTGCGGACCATCTCTATCTGCTGAGCAATATCAACAACCTTATCAAAAGTAGCACCAGATACCCTCTCCCTAGTCATAAGCAACCATAACTAATATGTGAGGCCATCGATAAACCTCCGAATCTTCTCCCTATCGGTGGTAACTAGCCAAACTGCGTGACGAGCCAACTCAGAAAATCTTATCTCGTACTACATCATAGACATGCCATCCTAACGAAGCTGCTCAAATTGCCTACGCAGCTTCTCTCTATCAGGCTGCAGCACGAACTTCTCTAAGAAGAGAACGGAGAACTCCGGCCATGTAAGTGGTGTTGCACCAACCGACCTGCGCCTCTCATAAGTATCTTACCATCTGAAGGGAGCCCCAAAAAACTGAAAAGTAATGAATGAGACCCCATTGGTCTCCAGAATACCCGTTGTCTGAAGTATCTGCTCGCATCTATCCAGAAAACCCTGAGCATCCTCTGACTCAGCACCACCAAATGTTGGAGGTCAAAGTCTCCAAAATCTCTCAAGCCTCCTCTGCTCATCATCTTCCATAACGGGGACTACCGGGGCTTGAGCAGCTGCAGCCGGTTGGGCTGGTAATGCCCCCGGTATTTGAAGCCCCTGCACTACCTAATCTGGAGTACGGGCAACAGGGGTATGAGTACCTCCCCCGGCCTGAGAAATGGCGGGTGCGGCCTAAGCCGAAACCACCTGAGCAAGGCCAGTGCAAACTATCAATATCTGTGCTAGAGCCTCCTGAAGGCCTGGTATCACAATGGGCACAACTGGTGCCTGAGCTGGAGTGATTGATGGGTCTACAAGTGTTGTCCTATCTGTTGTACCTCAACCCCTACCGCGGCCTCTACCTCGACCTCGGCCTCTCGCGGCCCTAGCTGGTGGTACTGGTTGGTTGTCCATCCTGCCCCGCAGTATGTATCCTCACCATCTGTGAGAGAATAGAATAATAGAAATTTAATTTCCGGAATCAACAAATTCGCACGACAGAGTACAAGAAAGTGAAATTTTTCGTAAGGGTTCGGTAGCCTCTCGAAGATAAGTACAGACGTCTCCGTACCGATTCGCAAGATTTTACTAAACTTACTCATAACTCGTGAGACCTATGTAACCTAGGCTCTGATACCAACTTGTCACGATCCAAAACCAACTTTCGTGATGGCGCCTATCGTGGAACTAGACAAGCCAACTACTCAACCAGTTCAAGCAAGTAAAAACTTTGAAAATAAAACGGAAGCATTTAATATTGAAGAAAACCATTTTTGAAATAGAAATAAACCCGCAACACAATACAATCTATCCCAAAACCGGAGTGTCACCAAGTACATGAGCATCTATGTCAGAATACAGTCTACTACAATGTCTAAGGGGTAAAAACTGAAGTACAGATAAAGATAATGAAGGAGAGTCAAGGCGTGCGAACACCATGCAGCTACCTCGATAGTCTTTGAGATTCTGTCTCCTCAATCAGCAGCCGCCGTAATCAGAAGTACCTGGATCTGCATACGAGGTGTAGGGTGTAGCGTGAGTACAACCAACTCAGTAAGTAACAAGCCCAAACTATAGGCTGAAAGTAGTGACGAACTCAATTCAATACAGAAAATAATAGTTCAGAAATGTAGACATGCTTTCAAGTTCGATAGATATGAAACATATAACTCATCTACCTCTACCATGCCAATGCAAATGATGTATGTGATGCACCATACTGACAGCCTCATGTGCTCACACTCTCAAATGCTCAATCACTCGGTACTGTATATGGCCCAAATGGACCAGGGAAGATCCATCCCGGAATATATACATCACTGACCATCAGTCAACCGGTACCGAGTAGGGCAAAGCCAGCCCGTGGAGAAGATCCATCTCTAGGTATAAAGTGCTTCGGACAAGATCCATGTCCAGGGAAGATCCATCTCTCAATAATATCAACCGCACTCACTGGGGGTGTGTGCAGACTTCGGAGGGGATCCTTCATCCCAAGCGCTATCATAAATCAGTATAACCACTACGACGTGTAGCCCGATCCCATAAATGTCACTCATAATCAGGGACTCGGCCTTACTCAGTCATCAATCTCTCCAGTCTCTCTCTCACGGGCTCACAATGTCATGATACTAGCCCGAAAACAATGATATGATGCATCAATAAATAACAACAGAGACTTAGATAAGATATGAAATGAATGAATATGATTGATTACAAAAAGTCAATGAAATCAGTAAGACAACATCAAGAAAAGACACTATGGGTCCCAACAGTACCGACATAAAGCCTAAACATTATATCTAGCATGAGTGACAACTCAATTACTTTATCACATGATGAAAACACGGATATCAACCAGATAGAACCAATATACGGTTCCATGGAGTCAACCATGTCACAATGTTCACAGTGCATTCCCGCACGCCCGTCCCTTGGCATGTGCGTCACCTCAATACCAATTACATATCACAAAATTCGGGTTTTTGAACCCTCAGAACCAAGTTTGAAAGTGTTACTTACCTCAATCCGGGTTAAACTCTACTCCAAAATACCCTTGCCCCTCAAATCGGTCTCCAAACGTCCCGACTCTAGCCACAAGCAGTACAATACCATCAATATAGGATAAAGGAATCAACTCCACAAGAAACATGCGAAATTATAACCAAAATCCGAAATCGGCCCAAACTCGGCCCCCGGGCCTATATCTCGAAATCTTACAAAAGTCACAAAATCCGAAAGAGCATTCACTCACGAGTCTAACCATACCAAATTCATCAAAATCCGACACCAATTGGTCATTCAAATCCTCTAGACCAACTCTCCAAATCCCTAGCCTCAAAATCCCAAATTACACCTCAAAAACACACCATCTAGTTGGAAAATCACTGGGGAAACATAATTATTGAAGAAAAGTGAACACAAGGAGCTTACCTCAAGAATCCCCTTGAAAATCCTCTCGAAACCTCCAAAATCCGAGCTCAAAAATGGTGAAATGAAATACACAATCGCGAAATCTCGCATTTACAGACTCTGCCCAGGACTTCCGCACCTGCGGCAACTTAGCCACTTATGCGGTCTCGCAGGTGCGCCCCTTTCCTGCTTCTGTGCCAACCGCATGTGCGGAAAAATCCACGCATATGCGCAATTCTCTGCGTCTGCGTGCAACGTCTGCTCCTGCGCAAACCACTTCTGCGCGCGCATGACCGCATCTGTGGCTCCTGACCAAAGCACCTCTGGCCGATTATACGGACCCTTTTCTCGCCTCTGTGGACACGCACCTGCGATCAGACTTCCGCATGTTCTATTACACCAGCTGAGTCCAAATTTTAGCAGCCTTACAACTTCGAATCATGATAAAGTTAATCACCCGAAATCAACCCGAGGCCCCCGGGACATCAACCAAACATACCAACAAGTCTTATAACATTATACAAACTTAATTGAATCTTCAAATCTCCTCCAACAAAATCGAAAACATGAATTACACACGGATTCAAGCCTAAGGAACTTCGAAATTTCCAAATTCTACAAACGACGCCGAAACCTATAAAATCACGTCTGATTGACCTCAAATTTTACACACAAGTCATAATTAATATAACAGACCTATTCAAATTTCCAGAATCGAATTCTGACCCCGATAACAAAAAGTCAACCTCCCGGTCAAACTTCCCAAAAATTCAACTTTCGCTATTTCGAGCCTAATTCCACTACGTGCCTCCAAATACTTTTTCGAACACGCTCCTAAGCCCAAAATCACCATACAGAGCTACTGAAATCATCATAATTCAAATCCGAGGTCGTTTGCACATAGATCAACATCCGACCGACTTTTCCAACTTAAGCTTTCAATTAAGAGACTAAGTGTCTCAATTCACTCTGAATTCACTCCGGACCCGAACCAACTAACCCGATAGGTCATATAACAGCTAAAAAGCACAAATAGAGCAGTAAATGGGGAAACGGGACTATAACTCTCGAAACGACCGTCCGGGTCATTACAATAGCGGCTATAAAACTCCAGAAGAGCAACTAGGAGTGGAAAACGGACAGGTCGGGTTGGATATGGTTCATGTCGAAAACGGGTAATGAAAAATGGATAAATTATCTGACCTGGCCTATATTTAATACGGATAAAAAATAGGTTAACCGACGGATAATATGGTTGATCACTTTTGGGAGAATTCCTAGTCCCCCAAACTTGAGGAACCCCCAATTTGAGGCTTTACAAATGTAAAAGTTAAACCCATTAGTTATCCATTGGTTATCCATTTTCTAAATGGATAATATGGTTCTTATCCATATTTGACCCATTTTTAAAAAGTTCATTATCCAACCCATTTTATAGTGGATAATATGGGTGGTTAATTATTTTCTTTTAACCATTTTACCACTCGTAGACATGACTATGAAGAATATGAAGACACTTTATGTCACGACCCAAGTTAACCCTTCGTAAGGTGTCGTGATGGCACCTAGTCTTTACGACTAGGTAAGCCTAATATTGCGAACATTATAAAGAAAACACAATATTTTAAAGATAAACAACATATTATAAATAGCCAAGAGTAGTACCACTCGGCATATACAAAATAATTTCCCAAAACCCGAAATATNTAACAGCTAAAAAGCACAAATAGAGCAGTAAATGGGGAAACGGGACTATAACTCTCGAAACGACCGTCCGGGTCATTACAATAGCGGCTATAAAACTCCAGAAGAGCAACTAGGAGTGGAAAACGGACAGGTCGGGTTGGATATGGTTCATGTCGAAAACGGGTAATGAAAAATGGATAAATTATCTGACCTGGCCTATATTTAATACGGATAAAAAATAGGTTAACCGACGGATAATATGGTTGATCACTTTTGGGAGAATTCCTAGTCCCCCAAACTTGAGGAACCCCCAATTTGAGGCTTTACAAATGTAAAAGTTAAACCCATTAGTTATCCATTGGTTATCCATTTTCTAAATGGATAATATGGTTCTTATCCATATTTGACCCATTTTTAAAAAGTTCATTATCCAACCCATTTTATAGTGGATAATATGGGTGGTTAATTATTTTCTTTTAACCATTTTACCACTCGTAGACATGACTATGAAGAATATGAAGACACTTTATGTCACGACCCAAGTTAACCCTTCGTAAGGTGTCGTGATGGCACCTAGTCTTTACGACTAGGTAAGCCTAATATTGCGAACATTATAAAGAAAACACAATATTTTAAAGATAAACAACATATTATAAATAGCCAAGAGTAGTACCA